>OY821754.1:8159567-8234212 GCA_963682095.1 Potentilla sterilis
AATTGGTGCTGAATATGATTCTAGGCAATAGAGTTGACACTCCATGGCATGCAACATGACCTCATCCAGCTTGGCACTCAAAAGGGTGGGATGTGCAAAAAATATGGAATCAACCAGGTGTGTATTTCCTAAATTTACTTCATTAATTGCATCTCTTAAATTTTCTCAGAAAAAAAAAAAAATGAGAGAACATATTTGTTCAAAGCCTTCACTAGCATTCTTTCAATTGTCGTGTGCGAAATCTTTGATTTTAAGCTTCACCCTTAACACATAGCGTCGCGGGGAATAGGAAAACTGGAATTAGTTAATCTGGTTTATCGTTTTAGGAATACGAATCGTAGGTTAGGTGTTTGGTAGCTGTTCTGCAACCCAAAATGTTTGATATGCTAGAGGTTGATACAAAATGTTTCAGCCATTTTTGATCTTGTAACATTTTGTGCAGGAGAAATTTCTTAAACTACGGAGATGTCTCAAACGCTCTTTAAAGGTGTGTCACGTGATCTAAATAATGTCCTAGTCATTGCTTCTTTCTCATAGATGTTTCTTTAATCTTTCATATTATAATTGTGGTGCAGGAACTTGAAGATCTGACCCACTGTACTCTTTTTCTGAATGTAAGTGTCACTGTTTGTGGTTATGGTGCTTTATCTTTGAATGTCTTCCCACCTTCAGGTGAGGCAAGAATGAATCTAATAATTGCTGTAATAAACAGAAGACCACTCTTACTGCTGTGGGTCCATCTCCAAGATTGTGCTGGGTCAGGAAGATTTGGAAATTCTCCATTACCGGAAAGTTAAGTCCTGCACATGTTATTAAGATTTTCAACCGGAAGCTGAAAAGAACAACAATGATGATGGGGAACAGTGATACTTTGATGACAGAGAAGAGTGATTACTGCGTCCCTGAGCAGCCAAAAGTCAACCACGAAGTTAGCGACCCTTTTCCTTCTGAGAACTGCAATACTATGATGTTTGAAAACAGTGATTTCTGCGTCCTTGAGCAGCCAAAATTCAATGACGAAGTTAGCGACCCTCTTCAGATGGAGAACAGCGATACTATGATGTTGGAGAAGAGTATGTTGGAGAAGAGTAATGTCTGCATCCTTGAGCAGAAAATATGTGATCATGTGGTTAGCGACCCTTTCTCAATGATGGATAAAAGCGATTTCGGCAGCCTTGACCAGCCAATGTTCAATCACGAAGCTAGCCACCTTCTTCCGACAGAGAACAGCAGGTCTTTCCGGCCTATCTCCGCTATAAACCGAGGTACCTTCATCTATCTGGTTCTCGTTCTTCTTTCCTGTTTTTGGGTTCCTGCTCACTATAACCTACTTTTTCATCGTATTGAGCAGCCAAGTTGAAAGAAGCATGGCCGATGCTCGAATCGTCCTTAGAAGAACTGGGGTTTTTATGTGCAATGAGTACGGTGTGTTCAACAATTTGCAGTTGATATACTAATTATTTTTTAAATTAAGATTGATATTGATGCACCTATGAAATTGAAATTGTTGTGTTTTAAATTGTACCAGGTTGATTCCACAGTCTCACTGGTATTACCCTGGTCTACAGACCCAGATATCATGCGCAAGGCTGATTATCTTTTCAAACTTTTGTTCAAGACCCCTGTTCCAGCACCTCTGGTACACATGACATACCTATTGTTATTTTGTTATGAATTGAATGATTTATGCTTCTCAGTTCTTGTTTGTTGTTTTGATGGTCTTTCAATTTCTCCTCCTTTAAATGGTATCCTTCATTTTCAAATTATCATCTTGAATTCAGATGTATCATGTGCGTGCTGCCTTGTGTTATTTCACCACATCTGGTTTTTTAATCGTGTGCGTGAATTCGAATATCTGACCCACTGTACTCTTTTCTTGGATGTAAGTGTCACTATTTGTTGTTTTGATGATGCTTTTATCTTTGAGTGTCTTCCAACCTCCAGGTGATGCAAAGAGAATGAATGTAATGGTTTCTTTTAATAAACAGAAAACAAATCTTACTGCCGTGGGTCCATCTCCAAGATTAGGCTGGGTCAGGAGGGTTTTGAGATTCTGTATAAATGAAAAGTTGAGTCCCTCACATGTTATTAGTGTGTTCATATGTAAGTATGATCAGAGAATTCCATTTGTTCGGGAACTTGATATCCTTAGTGTCAAGAAGACTGGCCATTTGATGAACGAAGATGGTGCAGCTGAATTGACGTTGTCTTTTCTTGAAGGACGAGGTGCAATTATCTCTGTTCTTGTTGATTGCTCAGTAATTTAGGGGAACTAGGGGAGTTGTAGAATGTCATTCCATGCTCAAAGATAAGCACTTGGTTTGAAATGAAGAAAAAAAATGATGACTAAGTTCATACGTGCATTCAACTTGCATTTATTCGTAGATAATCACTTGGTTTAAACTGAAAAAGGATATGATAGCTAAGTTCATACGTGCATTCCTCTTGCATTTATTCAATTATCCGGTTCTAAGTATGGATTTTTGTGCTGTTGTAGCAACAAGGATGGAAAGAGCTTTGTCAATGGTGGAGTCATCTCTAGAGAAATATGGCATTCCTTGCACGCTGAATTTGGTATGTAAATTATGATAGGTGTCTGACATATGTTGAGTTTAAATTTCTGATTTATTTACCTTATCATCCATATAGTTGGATCAATGACATTATTTTAAATTATGGACACATCCCGTTTAATGCAAATATGAAATTGCTATACAGATTAACCGTACCGTGACAATCTCAAAAACTGAAGTGAGCAAAGAGTACCTGGATGCTTTTGAGAAGGCTAGGCATCTTTTGCAACTTTTGACAACAACTAATGTCCCGCCATCTCTGGTACATATTGCAGATCCTTCCTATTATTATTTTATATACAAGCAATGTGCTATCCTTGTAATATACGTAATTCTATATATCTTAACCCTTTTGAGGCCAACTGTTAACATGTAAATAATTTGTAGCTGTTGCAGCATGATAGTAATCTGTGCGTATGCATATAATCATAATGAAAAGCTCTTTAGTCTAGTTACTTTCGTTTGAGACCTTGTATTCGTGCAACATATAGTTATTTTTCTCTTTCTTGTTCATTTGTTTTTTCAGGCTATAGATTTAGCACTGAATGGCAAGCAGCATGAATTCATCGAGATGGGGTTTCAAGAAGGTGGGCTTTGCTCGTTGTATGGAATCAAGAAGGTTTGTTTTTGTATAAATTTCTTCCATGCGTGATATATGTAGCCCTTTACTGAAAACAAATCCAACGTTCTTCATCATTTATTGCAAGGAGAATCATATTTGGATTTTGGAATGTGATCCTTAATTTGGGTGTTGTGTACATGCAGGAACAATATCTTAAACGGTTGAACTGGCTCACTCGTTCTGTTGATGTGCGTGATAGTGATCTACATTTAAGAAGAAAAGACAATTGTTCTAATTTTTTTTTTTTTTTTCTGATATCTCTTACTGCATGATTTGCAATGCAGGGGATTAAAGAATTGACAGGCTGTGATGCAATTTACTGTTCAGTTTCAGTAAGTATTGTTACTATTTCTTTTTCTGATTTTGATGGGTCATATTTTATATCTGTTCTGGTCGTTGTGCCGTTATTGATCGTTGCTCGACTGCAAATGTACAGGGAGACACTATTACTGCTGTGAGTCCGTCTCGTGCGGGATTGACGTTGTTCAGGGAGGCTGTGCTGACATGCATTGTTGAAGATATGGATCCTGCATATCTTGTAAGGAAAGAGTCGAAACGGAAACTGAAGAAGAAGATCAAGCGTTTACTTGCCTGAACTCGTCTGGGTGTTCTAATTCTATTTTAACAGTTTTACATCATCATTCGGGAAAATGACTTGTTCAGTCACGCTAGATATGTGAGTATAGCTACTTAAAGAGAGATATACTAAAGTGTGAGATGATTCTGACAAAGAGTAAGAAACCTTAACAATCCGTATCATCAACCGCAAAGAAACTCTGCAGCGACCTTGAAGTAGCCATTTAAACCGTATCGGAAGCACCCAAACAAACCACTTTATCCACCAGTTGAGACATTTGGTGATGGAAAATTTTGCATATTTTTTTCGACAACTGAAAGGGAACACAACTAAATAACTTGTAATATAACAGTTGTTTTGACACAATGTATCAAGGACGACCTTCAGCAGAGAGAGTATATTTCATAGATGACCTTCAAAACCGCCGTTCTCCGATTTTCAAAGCAGCCAATGGCTACAGCCTACAAGCCATGTCAACAGAAGCAGACCCCAGTGAAAGACAAAACCCGTTGGGCCACGCTGGAATCCCAGGTCAGTTTGGGAAGAGACTTGGGTTAAACTCTTGACCTGGGTCATAAATTTTGACATTTGGGTTACCTACTGTAGGCTTGACCAACACTCTTCAAGCGACACGACATCATGCAGAAGAGTATCCGTAAAGAAATTGAAGCCACCAGTTGGCTTGACCAACACCGGTGGAAGGTGGAAAAAATAAGAATGACGTGGTGTCATGCAAAGAGTTTTTAGTACACGACATGTAAATTTATAACTTTCATATAAATGTATAGTGGTTAAAACATATATACAACTCAGATTGCATCGTATACATGCACGCTGTGTATACTATTTTTGGGTGTTATGCCAAGAGTACTTTTGAACTTGTTATAAGGAAGATGAGAAGAAAATTTTGTAGTAAAATTTGAGACGACACTTTTAATTTTTTTAGGGAGAAATGACATATTTCTTCATTTTTTTTCCCACCAGAAAATCATATCTTCTCAGTCAAGAAACCAAATAAGGTAATTCATTTATAGAAATGATTTATTCCTCATTTTCATTTAAATTATCATATTTTATACAAACACTCGTATAGTTTTTGTTAACTTTGAATGTGACATTTGACATGACTGTTATTTATGTTAAACTCATTCTTCGAGTTAATCAAACAAGCCACGGCTCACCGACATGAGTAAAAAAATTGTTCTCTCTTCTTTCGAGAAAAAACATCTTCTTAGTGGCGGTATATCCTTTGATTGTGGCAACTTTGCTGTGTCGACGGTGCAGAAGTCATTTCCTCCTCTCCTTTGGTTAAATCACGGTGGCGCTAACGAGTTAATTCGATGTTACCCCCCTGAATCTGGGTATTTACTTTCGCCTTTCCCTTCGTGGCGTCGGTGGTAAAGGTGAAGGTGAATTGGTCTTAGATACCCGAATCCTAATTTGGGTTAGGCTATAAAGTGGTGATGTAGTTTGGCCTGAAAGCTTATCCACCTTCATTTGTGAGTGGCGGTGACACCTCCAATATGAGTTCTATTCTCCTTACTGGTATAATTGGCGGTGGTGGGGTTATGGGTTGTGGCTTTCGGGTTCAGTTTCTTTCGTCGTTGATTGCCCTGGAAAGTGCTGCGGGAGGATTCATGTTGGGTTATGTGGGTGTTAAAGTGGGTGAGTCCTTTTGCCGGTTGGATATGTCTTATCCAATGAGGGATGAGATGAGAAAGGGTGATAAGACAAAACTGGAATTGAAATGAAAGAAGGCAGCAATGAATGTGTATTAAAAGGAAATAACAATGTAAATGGAAAGACAAGGCAAAAAGGAAATAATGCAAAGGTTTGTTGATATTTCATTGATGCCCCAAACTAAAAAATAATACAGTCTAAATAGCATTGGACTACTATCATTGCATCAGTACATTTGCACGTGCTCACATGACTAACAGATAACTCCTACAGATGGACAAGTAGAGTAAAGTGGATCTACTGCAGTAATAGTAGATAAGGTTGAACCTATCAATCCCCCCCCCCCCCCCCCCCCTAAAAAACAGTTGTCCTCAGGTGGAAAAAGTTGGGTAGGTGGCGGAGATGTATCGTGCTGACTCCCAAGTTGCATCTTCCAGTGGAAGCCCAGACCATTTGATGAGCCATTGTGTTTCAGCCTTCTTTTTATTTCGGATCACCTGCATATCGAGCACTCTCTCCGGTGTCCATAGAAGCATACCATCACGATCAAATGGAGGCAGGGTTTGTGAAATGTTTGTCATATCTCCAAGATGTTTCTTCAGTAGTGAAACATGGAACACAGGGTGGATTTTTGAATGAGCAGGGAGGTCCAGTTGGTAAGCCACTTTCCCAATTCTTTCAATGATTTTGAAGGGACCGTAATAGCGAAAAGCGAGTTTGTGTGAAGGCTTCTTGGTCATTGATTGTTGTCAATAGGGATGGAGTTTCAGGGATACCCAATCGCCAATTCCAAATTCCCTTGCTGATCGGTGTAAATCGGCATGTTGTTTCATTCTGTTTTGTGCCAGCTGCATGTGACTTTTCAATTATTTTAGGAGCTCGTCCCGATTACGCAATTTTGGGACATGTACTGCTGTAGAGCCCGGCATGTATGATAAGATTGTGGGAGGGGCTGTGCCATAAAGTGCCTCATATGGAGTCATGTTTATGGTTGAGTGGTGAGTTGTATTGAACCACCACTCTGCCCAATGCAGCAATTCACTCCATGTTTCTGGTTTATCTGCCACGAAACAGCGGGAGGTAGTGTTCCAAGGAACGATTCACCACTTCTGTTTGTCCGTCGGACTGTGGGTGATAGGCAGAGGAGTGATAGAGCTTTGTTCCTTGAAGTTTGAAGAAAGCTTTCCAGAAGTTGCTCATAAAAATAGGATCTCTGTCAGAAACTGTGGTCCTGGGCATGCCGTGAAGGCGGAATATTTTCTTGCTAAATATGTTGGCTATTGTTATTGCTGTGTAGGGGTGGGTGATGCTGATGAAATGGCTGTATTTGGTTAGTCTGTCAACCACGATCGTGATGCAATTCTTGCCATTAGAGTTGGGGATGCCATCTATGAAGTCCATGGAGATATCAAACTAGACATAATCCAGAATTGGTAATGGGTTGAGGAGACCAAGGAGTTTGGTGGTTTCATATGTTTGACGCTGACATTGGTCACAGTTAACAACGAATGTTTTGACTTCTTTTCTGCTACCCGGCCAGGAGAATATCCTTGTAATGAGAAGGAATGTTTTTAGATATCCTGAATGACCTGCTGTTACTAAAGAGTGGTATTCAGTCAGGAGCTTGTGTCGCCATTCAGATGAAGCTGGAACATAGGCTCTTTCCTTGTAATAAAGTCGATTATTAGACCAACTGAAATGTTTCTTTGCTGGCAGGCCTTGTTTGAGAGCTGTGATGATGATTTGTGCTTCACAATCTCGCTGGCAGGCTGCATCAATGTGAGAAAGGCAATCAAAGATGGGGGCGCTGATGCACTGGATGGAGCAAAGTTCATGACGTCGGGACAATATGTCAGGTACAATGTTTAGTTTCCCTGGTTTGTATTCGATAGAGAAATCATAGCCCAAAAGCTTCGTGACCCATTTCTCTTGAGCTGATGTGGTAACAAGTTGGTCCATCATGTGTTTCAACATTTGATGGTCTGTTTGTATCTTGAAATGTCGGCCTAATATGTATGCTTGCCATTTTTCTACTGCAAATAGGATTGCAATCATCTCTTTCTCATATACTGATAGCAATTGATTCCGTGGATAGAGAGTTTTGCTGAGGAAGGCTATTGGGTGTTGTCTCTGTGACAATACAGCACCAATACCGACACCACTTGCATCAGCAGCAATAGTAAAAGGAATGGAGAAGTCTGGTAGTGCCAACACATGGGCAGTAGTCATGGCATGCTTGAGGTGAATGAATGCTTCTTCAGCTTGTGGCGACCATTTGAAACCCTCATGCTTCAACATATCATTTAAAGGTCTTGTTATGATTGCAAAGTGGGGTATGAAGTGTTTGTAGTAGCTAGCTAGGCCGAGATATCCTTTGAGAGACTTGATGGTTTTTGGTTTGGGCCAATCTAAAATGCACTGAACCTTAGATTGGTCCATAGAGACCCCTTACTCATTAATAGTGTGCCCCAGATAAGAAATAGATTGCTGCGCAAATTCACACTTTGAGAGCTTGAGTTTCAAGCTGTTAACCTGCAATATCTCAAACACACCTTGAAGGAGTTGAATATGAGAATTCAAGTCGGCATTATAAACCAAAATATCATCAAAGAATACCAACACACTTTTACGAAGTAATAGCCGCAAGAGCTCATTCATAAGAGCTTGAAAAGTGCATGGCGCGTTAGATAGACCAAATGGCAAGACAACAAACTCGTAATGTCCCTCATGAGTTCGAAATGCAGTTTTTGGTATATCTCCTGGGTACATGCGTACTTGGTGGTAGCCCGACCATAAATCCAATTTGGAGAAAAACTTAGCGCCATACAATTCGTCCAAAAGCTCATCGACAAGTGGAATGGGATAATGGTCTTTAACCGTAACCGCATTGAGTTCGTGATAATCTACGCAAAAACGCCACGTCCCTGATTTCTTCTAAACAAGAAGCACCGGAGAAGAGAATGGGCTTTTGCAGGTGGCAAGTGGTCGAAAACGGCGTCGATGACAGTTGTGAGAGTAGGGTTTGTTCGGATTAGACTGAATGGGCCTGGTTTCAAGTGGATTATTTCACATTGGGTTGGGTTGATTATTAAAGGAGGAATTTGTTTGGTTTGACCAAGTCTTTATGGCTTATATGGTCAAAGTTTTGGATGTGTATGGCTGTTACCTTTTCCAAATGTTGATGCATTATTTTCTAAACTTTTATTCAAAAGTGTTGTAAATCGCTATGGAAATGTAGGTGTTTCTTGACTAATGAAGGCTAGTTTGTGAGTAAAAAATAATAAGTGTTATTGTCGGTCACAATGTTTGTTATCTTAATTATGCTTAGTGAATATAATTAGTTGATATTTTGATTCTAAACAAAAGAAAAAGATGATAGAGTTTATAATGAGACTTGATTTTGTAATTAATAAATTAAAATAGGGACATGATTGTCTTTTCATTCAAGAGAAAATGGTAATTGTGTAATTTTTTTAATTAGCTAGGGGTATAACAGAGAGAGAGTAGAGTAGTGTAATTTCTAAATCACACTAGGGATACAACTGTCTTTCTCACAATGGGAAGTTACAGGGTTGCTTAAAGGTGACATTTCTCATTTGAGCAAGGCAAAACCCACATTCCAAAAACCTTGCCTCTTGAAGTTGGCCTGAAGCGATGAGTGCCTTCCGTCTCTTGAGTCGTCTCCAGCTTTACTCTCCTACTGGAAATCGATGTGTTGATGTTTACTGTACAAGTTATATCTGTTATGACATGAAGATTTTGACTTTTTTTTATTGCTATTTCTGTAGCGTCTTCCGCACCTCGGAAGAAGGGTCGGAGAAGAAGCGAGGTGCAGTCCGAGGTTTGTGATGCAGGTGCGTCAACTTAATTTAAAAGCTAAAGTGCATTTTACTGTATATGATTATGGGATTTAGATGGTCAGATGGACAAAGGGCTAGGCCTCTTGACCTCTTGATGTCACTGGCCTTCAAAATTGAAAAAAAAAAAAAAAAAATTTAGGCAACTCCCAAATTCTAGTGCAGTCATAGAAAATAGTTCGATGTCGATCTTTTAAGTTGGAGTTATGAATTGATCCATAAATACAAAGATTTCGACCATTGTTTATGGTTGTGTGAATAGAAATACATGATGCATATTTTTTTCTTTCCTTTATTACAAGTGAAGAACTGAACATTGTCTTGGTTTGTCCATGAGTTAAGTGTGATCCAACACTCGGCCTGTGCAATATTTATGGTGCCAAATGCGGACATTTGGATTGCTATTTGGAGTAACTATGGAAGGCCATCTCTATAGAGAAAGGCATCTGTGGGTGATTTGGATTGTGGAGGACAGAAGAGTATGATTTTTATGTTCAAGTTATACCAGAATATGAGTTGGAGCAGAGTAATGATTTTCTCTTTTTCGTCTCAGGAGAAACCTAAACATGTTGTTCCAGATGTTATGGTGGCTAGACGCACAAAGTCTAGTATGAATGTTTTTCCAATTGCAGCATTTTGCAGGTATGTGCTGCAGTACTTGTTGTCTTTTTAATATCATTCGGAATTTGTTGGCTAGTTTCTTTATAAACCTTCTTGATGCACCTTTCAGTTCTCCCTTTCACCATCATCCAACTCTTCATGTAAAATAATTGTAACTGGAAAATTCCTTTGTAATGATTTCTGTTTCCATGACTAATATGAGAGGAAATGTGGTGAGGTTTCATCGCGGAATATGACAGGTTGACAATCACTCACTCTCTCTTGAATGCTTAGAACTGAATTTCCAAACTACAGCATTTGGCTTTTTATAGAAAAGTTGGCTTGGCTTTTTAAGGTTTCGTGTGATGGTCTTTTTGTTATCTTGTCTAATTCATTTTTCCTGCTCAATTTACAGGGCAAGGGTTTTACTGTACTCAGTAGACTCCTCACCACCGCCGCTGCCCAATTCTCAGGCTTCTGGCGGTGAGTTTCTTTGCATTTGTGTAAACCAAATTCTGATTGTTCACAATACAATATATCATATGCATAACCATAATCATTGGACTTTTACGTTTGAGTAAACTTACCATCATTATGAATCATAGCTCCTTCCATTGATATAAACCTGAAACACAAAAAAGTACTAGGCAAAGGCCTTCTGTTAGTCACCACAATAAGCTTCTCAATGGACAGAACTTACGCTATGTCTCGTGGTGATAACAGGGACCAATACCATCTATTTATATAGAATCATTAACCCTAAAGAGTCCTCCCATTAAGGACATTCCTTGAGAGTTAAGTCTTCTAATTAGATTCCTGATACAATACTGATTAGTTGTCTAACTTCTAGACTATGAATAGGATTCCTTATAATAATGATCTAATACACGAAATCATTATTAACTGGATATAGTTCTGTATTTGTTTCCATGTAGAAATAGATATTGTCATTAAGCATAATTATCATTTAATATGTGATAAGTCCATATTGATCTAACAATCTCCCACTTGGACTATCACTCGCCATAAATGATAACTCGCACTTGAGAATGACAACAAATGTTCTACCTACTGTAGTGCGTGCCGAAAAACAAATGAACCAAAAATCCCTTCACAACATGGTCAAATTACAGTCACTTATGCAGAGCAAGAACCAAGTTACACTTTGACAAAAATGCAGAGGTTCTGTACCACAACACAAGCTTCTGTAATCCACATATGTCAATCATACAGTATTGAAATATATGTTAATGTGTATTGACAAGTAAAAAACATATATCAAGTCCTACTTTATGTTCTTAAAACCAGAACTCAAGCAAACTTTACTGAACACCAATAATCTCAACTTTGCTTGTACTGTAGTTTCATACTAAACATGAATGAGATCATCTGATAGCAAGTATATATATGACTAGAACCATAAAACAATTATTTTCAGAACAATCATAAAGCTGCAGCAACAAAAAATTCTGAAGTACCTCAACTTTTATTTTAAAAACTGTCATTACAAAACTAAGTTGCAATTTGAACTGATATCACAACCGAACACACAAGAACTCAGAAAACAAAATATTTTTAAGTTTGCTCCTACTGGTCCTAACTCCCACTGAACCTAAGCATCTAAGTTTGGAAGAATTCCAATGCTTTCTGCATGCTTCTTGAATACCTTCACTGGTAGTGCTTTGGTGAAAGGGTCTGCAAGCTGTGAATTGGTGTTTATATCCAAAACAGTTACCTCACCATGCTTGACTCTTTCTCTAACACTATAATATTTCAAGTCTATGTGTTTTGAGTTGCTGGATCTTTTATTGTTCTTGCTAAAGAACACAGCAGCCTCATTATCACAGTATATAACAAGTGCATCCGCCACAATGTGACTCAATACTTTAGTCTGCTCTAGGAAATTCCTAATCCAGAGCCCTTCACACATTGTTTCATATACTGCTACATATTCAGCTTGCATGGTGGAGGTTGTGATTAAGGTTTGCTTCATTGTTTTCCAAGCAACTGCTCCATCCGCCAGCATGAACACATAACCACAAGTTGACTTGTTTGAGTCTGGAAAATTCCCTGCAAAATCAGAATCTGAGAAACCAACAAGTTTCAGATTCTCAACTCTTCTGTACACAAGCATGTGACTCTTTGTTTTCTGTAAATATCTAAGAACTTTCTTTCCAGCCACCCAATGTTCTGGTCCTGGATTTGACTGAAACCTTGACAGCATTCCAACAGCAAATGCCAAGTCTGGTCTGGTACAGACTTGAGCATACATGAGACTTCCAACAAGTCTAGCATATGGTTTTGTTTTCATGTTTTCTTTCTCAGCTTCACTTTGTGGACACTGACTCTTAGTGAGTTTATCACCCTTAGACATGGGAACCTCTCCATTTGAACATTTTTCCATACTAAATCTTTTAAGAACTTTAGTAATGTAATTCTGCTGAGATAATCCCAACAACTTTTGTGCTCTGTCCCTTTTAATTTCTATCCCTAGTACATAGGATGCTTCACCTAAATCTTTCATGTCAAAATTCTTTGACAGAAAACTCTTGGTATCTTTAAGCAGCTTGAGATTGCTGCTGGCCAAAAGTATGTCATCCACATACAGTACTAAGAATATAAATTGGTTCCCTACTGTTTTTAGATAAATGCACTCGTCCACTAGATTTTCAGTAAAGCCAAAAGAAGAAATTACTGAATCAAATTTCTTATACCACTGCCTAGAAGCTTGTTTTAGACCATAGATAGATTTTCTTAATCTACAGACTAAGTTCTCATTTCCAGCTTCAATAAATCCTTCGGGTTGCTTCATGTAAATTACCTCCTCAAGCTCTCCATTTAAAAATGCTGTTTTGACATCCATTTGATGCAGCTCCATGTCATAATGTGCCACTAAGGCCATGATAATCCTGAAGGAGTCTTTACATGAGACTGGAGAAAATGTCTCAGTGTAATCAATACCCTCCTTTTGTGAGAATCCTTTTGCCACTAGCCTTGCTTTATGCCTCTCAATATTTCCAGTTGCATCTCTCTTGGTTTTATAAACCCATTTGCAACCTATTGGCTTCTGTCTAGGATCAGGTTCAACTAATTCCCAGACTCCATTCTTCTCCATAGAATCAATCTCAGCTTGCATGGCCTCCTGCCACTTGACAGAATCTTGACTTGCTGCTGCTTGATCAAAATTTGTTAGATCATTGTCTTCTGCACAGTCTTCATTAATGTCTGCTTCAGCCAAGTAGACAATGTAATCACTATCTTGCTGCTTCAGCCGAGCTTCTGCATTACAGCCCCATACATGACAATGGTAAAGACTTGGTTTTCTTCCACACCATAATTCAAAAGAAGTTTTCTCAATGGCCTTACTAGGTGTTCTGTTGCAAATGTAATTTGCAGTTTTCAAGGCCTCTCCCCATAAGAATTTTGGTAAGCCAGTTGTACACATCATACATCTAACCATATTTAGAAGGGTTCTATTCTTTCTCTCTGCAACACCATTCTGTTGTGGATTATAGGGTGTTGTATATTGAGCTTTAATTCCATGCTCTTGTAAATACAAGGCAAATGGACCCTTCTGTTGACCTTTTTCTGTATATTTTCCATAGAATTCCCCACCTCTATCCGATCTTACTGTTTTAATTTTTCTCTCTAGCTGATTCTCTACCTCACTCTTGAAGATTTTAAAAGCTTCAAGTGTTTGAGATTTTTCTGATAGTAAAGAAACATAACTGTATCTAGAGAAATCATCAATGAATGTAATGAAATACACATTACCACAGATAGTTTGGTGTTTAAATGGACCACAGATATCAGTATGTATGAGTTCCAGTAAATTTTGGCTTCTTACTGCAGTCTTCTTTCTTTTATTTGTCATTTTTCCCTTAAAGCATTCCACACAATCATTAAGATCAGAAAAATCTAATTCATTTAGGATATTGTTTTTAACCAGAATTTTCAGTCTCTCTTTTGAAACATGGCCGAGTCTTCTATGCCATAAATATGCAGACTTTTCATTTTGTTTGGTTCTTTTAACACCAATCAAGGCATTAGTACTGTTAGTGTTTTCTTTTTCAACAAGAGAAATCTCTTGTTGAGACATAGAACAATTAAGCTGTAAATAATCATTCAATATCACACCAGAACCAATCTGTTTTGAATTTCTAGAAATAATAATTCCATTATTATCCATCAAAAGTCTACAACCAGCTTTAATCAGCTGAGAAACTGAAACTAAATTCCTTCTAATGGAAGGTACATAATAAACATTATCCAAAATTAAAAGATTTTCATATCCTAGATCAAGCTTGAGGGTTCCTATGGCTTTGACTCTCACTCGCATGCCATTGCCTACTCTCAGGTTCACCTCATCATTTCTTGGGACTCTCCTCTTTGTGAATCCCTGCAAGGAATTAGTGACGTGAATAGGAGAACCAGAATCTATCCACCAAGACTGGGGTTCAACATTTATAAGATTAATTTCTAAGGAAAATACTGTATTAGAAATTTTCTTACCCTTTTTAGCTAGTCAAGCCTTATAACCTGTACAGTCCTTTTTCATGTGACCTACTCTCTTGCAAAAGTAGCACTTGAATCTGAATGGTCTGTTTTCTTTTGGTCCTGTGGCTGCAGATGCCTTAGTGATGGTTTTGGTAGGCTTGAGTTTGTTTTGAGTCTTTTTCTTCTTAGGCTTCTCAACTAGGTTGACTGTGAGGGACTGAGACTGGTTTTTCTTGATCCTAGATTCCTCATCAACACAGATTGAGATGAGTTCATCTGGGGTCCAGTTTTCCTTTTGAGCATTATAACTTGTTCTGAGATTGTCAAAACTACTAGGGAGTGTGTTCAGTGCATAATGCACCAACAATTGATCTTTTACTCCCACTAACATCTCTCTCAGCCTGTTGTTGATGTTAATCAACTCCATTATATGCCCTCTTACACCCTCAGGTCCTGTTCCAGAGTACTGTATGGTATGATACTCTTTGCTCAGCCTAGCTATTTCAGCTTTTTCACTTTCTTTAAACTTAGCTGCCACAGCCTCAATGAAATCAGTAGCTAATTCTGGTTCCTCAACACAACCTCTCACTGATCTAGACATAGAACTTCTAATCACATTCTTGGCCATCATATTAGATCTCATCCACTTCTTATGGTGAGCTTTGACTGAGGGTTTATCATCTTCTGCTTGGGTATCAGGTTGTTCTTCAAGAAAACAGAATCCTATTGTCTCATGCATAGAAATGTAGTTTTCTACAGAATCTCTCCAGGCTCTAAAGTTTGAACCAGTAAGCACTAAGACATTGTTGAAGGTCATGTAGGTGTTACCTAAGGAGCAAAAGAAAAAGTTTTTGTGAGTTCTTAATTTTGTAAAGCTTTTAGAGTTTTCAGTGTTTTATGAATTAGTTTAAGTTAATCAAACCATAACAGAAACACTCATAAAACAAAACATTCAGAAAACTCAATACATTTATACTTGCATTCACATCAGTCCATATCCATAAAACAATACTAAGTAACACTTTTGAGCAGAAACTTAGCATACTGTAAATCTTTATCAATAAGCCACACTTGATAAAAACATGTTATTCAAGGAACCAAATCCACATCTTTAGACAGAAGATTAAATTCCAAGTATCCTGATTTATTCTTATCAAATATGCTTACTGCTGTTTGCATTCTAAATCATACTTCGACACTTCTTTGGAAGATAAAAAGCATTGTTTAAAACACAAAGCACAACTTTCAGTTTGTTATACCATATGATCTCTTGGAAATATGAATGAAAAATGCTTTGTGCAATATATTCAATCATACCAACAGAAAATCACAAACTTGTTTGAGCTTGAAAACTTGATTTCTATCCAGGTTACCCTTTGTAAGAAAACTAAGCTCTTGTGTCTGTAAGAAATTTTTCAATGCATAAATTTTGGGAGACTTTAACGACTACATGCATCATTGTCAATTACAGAACACATATACTTCAATTCAATTCCATAGAGCATAATCTGTATTGAAATATCATCCAGCCACAGAACAACACAATCACCAACTTATGTGCACGCTGGGAGTGCTCTAGGGTTCTTATGCAATCACTACCAGATGCGGATGAATAGCCGACGAAAAAAATTTCGTCGGCTATGGGTATATTTCGTCGGCTATACCATCTGCCGACGAAATTTTCGTCGGTTATACGTCGTCGGAACAACCCCGTCGGCTATACTAATGGCCGACGAAAAAAAAGAATTCGTCGGCTATAGTAGAGTATGGCCGACGACTGTACCGACGAAAATATTTTTCGTCGGCCAAACCTGGGAAAAATTGCCGACGAATTTCGTCGGGTATTTTCGAGTATGGCCGACGAAATTCATTAAGTATAGCCGACAAAAATTATGTATTTCGTCGGCTATTGTTAACAACATATAGCCGACGAATTAATAAATGTTCGTCGGCTATAAGTTGTTAACAATAGCCGACGAAATACATAATTTTCGTCGGCTATTTCCTCAAAATATATTAATATTTAATAGGCATTAATTAGTTATAGCCGACGAAATAATGTAATTTTCGTCGGCTATAAGTTGTATAGCCGACGAAAATTGGTAAAATTCGTCGGCTATAGTTATTATAGCCGACGAAATAATGCCAAAATCGTCGGCTTTTCTTACATTTGGGAAAAAAAAATTAAATTATTTTCTAAATTACCATTCCAAGCAACCTGCAAATCACAAAAACATTCCATGCATTTGCACCAACAAGAAACACGTCTAAATACCATTTTTATTAAATTCGTTCTAATATACATAAATCCTAAACCCTAATCATCACCGAAACTACTAAAGTCCAGCAGGTCATCCCCAGCATCCTGCTCTCCATCAGGCTCGTCATCCTGCTGACCGAACACGGGAGGTTGAGGCATTGGAGGTTCCGCTAAACGCTGAAACGGGGGCGGGGGTGGAAGGCCTTGTTGTTGTGCTGCGAACAGCTCATAGCACCAGTTTTGTTGGCCGTCGTAGTTGTGTTGCCGAATTCTTTCGCATTCGGCATGCCAACCGCCCACATCCAACTGATACTGCTGTGATCTGCGGCGCGTCTCCTGCTGATACTGCTGTGTGCTGCGGCGCAGCTCCTGTACTGTCTGAGACGAGGTCGCCAATTCTGCGGCCAATCGCTGCACTTCCCCCCTCATATGCTGGCTCTCCCCGCCTCCCTTCTTCTGACCTCCCTTAGTGGTCTTCAGAAGCCCTAGTCCAGCACTTCCCAAACCCCGGCAGTAGTAGTTGTTTGACCGGTTTGGGAAGGCTGCGTCGAAGATCCTCGCTGCCGTTTGGACACTGGACCGGTCGACATGGCGCATGGCTTCTTCCAGATCTGCCTCTGAAATGTTCGGTTGTGTGTCCCGAACTACTTGCTGGAGCACCTCTTCTTCGGCCCGGTTGACCCTCTCCTAAGTGGACGGGAAAAAAAATTAATATTATAACAAATATATAATTAAGTAAAATTAATAATTAAAATTTTTAAATTGTAATGAACGACTTACGAGCTGTTCTGTCGCTTGTGGATAAGCGATCTTGAACGTCTCCACGTACGGGTTGCTATCAGGATGATCTCTGAGCGCCTCCTCCTGATACTGTGCAAACGGCCGTGAACCAGCATGATGGGGGGTTGTGTTCCGGCGGCGGTTCGCAGAGTTTATCCGAGACCGTTCCTTCAAACAAATAATAAAATATTAGAAAAATACATCAGAAAATATTAATGTAATAATTATAAAATAATTAAACTAATAATTAAAATATTAACAAAATAAACATTTTTACTGAAGTTTAGTATTTACCTGCATAACTGGGTTGTTGAAGTCTACTGTCTTCAACCAATGCCACTCGTACTCCCGGAACACGAACTCCCTGGGAGTGCCCATACAACCAAGGTGGTCGTACTCGTTATAGTGGGAACGTAGCTCGTTCTTCCACTCTTTGAACCTACGAAAAAAACAAAAGTGCATTAGAAATATTATTAATATCATAAAATATTAATAATTATAAGATAATTATAATATCATAAAAACAAACGTACCTCAAGGTCTGCTGGTTGTTCGCCCAATCCCGCCTGTGTTCGGCAATCTCGAAGAATGTCTGAAAAATAATATTTTATTAGTTTTACAATTGTAATAATACCGAAAATTATTAAATATTACGATAAATAAATTAAATTTTTTAAATTACTCACCGCCGCGGCAATGTTCACCTCCCTCTTGATCTCTTGGGGCACATCAGCCCACCGGGTCCACAACATAGGGACTCTGTCCCTAATGACTGACCCCACGCAACCCGAGTAGTCACGTTTTTTCTTCCCCTGAACCTCCTGATTAGGAGGTTCGTTGATCTGGATCCTGCCGCTGCGCTCAACAGTTCTCCTGAGCGTGTCAAAACAGATGACACCTCTCGTATTCCTCCGTGAACTACTAGCGGCTGTCCCTATCACAAAAACGACGATTGGTTAATAAAATTAAATATTAGTGCGTTAATTTTAATAAAACATTTAATTAATAAAATCAAATGTTACCTGAAGTGGATGAGTCGTCTGTCGACTTCCCTTTTCTCCTCGCCGAAATAAGGTGGTCAGGGTCCTCAAATGGCTGCTGCCGGTATGCCTCCGCAGCACTAACGTACTGAGGCATATCCGGCCATAAGGGCACACCCTGATAGTCGACCTCCGGTATCGCCGGAAAGTTGTACGGGAGGAAAGGCTGGTTTGGGAGAGTAGGAACCTCAGTCGAGTCAGCACCAGACTGAGTCGGACTCGGCATCGGCTCCCGATGAACCTCAGGCATACGAACCTGAGGAACGTCGGCAACTATCTCCTCGTGAAACAAATGCTGACTAAACCTCGGAGCCACAGAGGGACCGGCATGCGGAAGTGAAGTGCTCGACGGCCGCCCCGCCTGGAGAAGGGTCTGGTGCCGAGCACTCACACTCCGTCGCGGCTGGTCTGCATCCACAGTCTTCTGCGGCTGGGATGAATCTACACTCCTCCGCGGCTGGCTAATGGACCTCTCAGGCTGGCTAGCGGTCCTCTCGGAGTCTGCGGAACCGCCGGAATTTCTAGAACCTCTAGATCTGCTGCCACGACGGCCTCCGAATAGGTTTCTTAATGCATCGGCCATCTAAAGCCCGAGGCATTAATACATTAATTGATATTAAATTATATTATATTAAATAAAAAATTCTAATTAATATAATAACCAATCATACTAACATATTTTAATATAACAATTTATATACTAACATATTAAATTATATTATATTAAATAACAAATTCTAATTAAATATAATTAAGCTATATATATAATTAAGCTAAATTATACAATTAAGTTATCAATTTATATAATTAAAAAACCAATTTATACGTATAAATTATATAATTAAAATAAATTTGGAAACAATTACCTAAATTAACATAAATACCTAAAATTTATCTAAATTAACATAAATACCTAAAATTTACCTAAATTAACATAAATACCTAAATTATACCTAAATTAACATAAATACCTAAATTATACATAAATTAACATAAATACCTAAAATTTACCTAAATTAACATAAATACCTAAAATTTACCTAAATTAACATAAATACCTAAATTATACCTAAATTAACATAAATACCTAAATTATAAATAAATTAACATAAATACCTAAAATTTACCTAAATTAACATAAATACCAAAATTATACCTAAATTAACATAAATACCTAAATTATACATAAATTAACATAAATACCTAAAATTTACCTAAATTAACATAAATACATAAATTATACCTAAATTAACATAAATACATAAATTAACAATTATAACTAAATTAACAATTAATTAACATAAATGAAAAAAAAACAAATTTCCTTACATTGCTTGATTCGGGCAGAGGAGAAGGAGGTCGGCCGGAGGAGGGAGGAGGAGGGACAGGCCTTTCGTCGGCACTAGAAACGGAGGAGGGAGACGGCCGGAAAAAAATGGAGGAGGAGGGAGGAGGTGCCGGGGCTGCCGGCCGGATTGGAGGAGGAAGAGGGAGGAGGTCGGGCCGGGGCTGCTGACGTGGAGGAGATAGAGGGAGGAGGGCCGGATTGCACGTCGAAGAGGAAGATTGGAAAAATGCAGCAAATGGAGGCTAGGGTTCGGCTGCAACAAACTTATACTCGATAGTATAGCCGACGAATTAAAAAAATTTCGTCGGCTATACTTAAGTATAGCCGACGAAATGTATCAACTCGTCGGCCATAGTTTAGGCGCTCAGCAACCGTCCGATCTCACCCATCCAACGGCGAACAATGAAAAGGCGCGGATCACTAGAGTTTAGCCGACGAAATTAAATATTTCGTCGGCTATACTTTGGAAAATGACAGCCGTTCGATCTGAACCATCCAACGGCGGACACTAAGCGGATGGCAAGAGTTTAGCCGACGAAATATTTGATTTCGTCGGCTAAACCTTTGGTCAAACTACAAGGTCAAACCTCTAAACCCTATAAATTAAAACGAAAATTGGGCCGTCTAAATGACATTTTTTGGCCTTATCTTCAACAAAGAATAGTTTCAAATCGATGAGACGCGACTAATCTTATAAAAATTTTCCTCAAAATATTTACCGACCGTCAGGCTACCCATAGGAAAACGGAAGTAAAAAACAGCTAACCGCAACATTCGGCACACAGATTTTGTCGGAATCTTCTCATTTTTCAACCGTAGACGTATTTCAATTTTTCGGTCATATCTTATTTCACGACACATTTGCATTTGAAGAGTCTACGTATAGTAACTATTTGAAACTATACATTCACTTAAACACTTAGTAAACAAGTTAAGGAACATTAGTGCATATGTTCCGATTTTGAATCTAAAAGTTTGGAAAATCTATTCCAACCTTCAGATATCACCGTTAAGATTAAATACATGTATGAAAAAAAATCCAACTACATCTGACAACGTTAAAGGCTCGATCGGGCCGGTCAAACTGCAAAGTCAAACCTCTAAACGCTTTAAAACGGAAATTGGCCCATCTAAATGACGTTTTTTGGCCTGATCTTCAACAGAGAATAGTTTCAGATCGATGAGACGCAACTAATCGTATAAAAATTTTCCTCAAAATATTTACCGACCGTCAGGCTACCCATAGGAAAACGGAAGTAAAAAACAGCTAACCGCAACATTCAGCACACAGATTTTGTCGGAATCTTCTCATTTTCAACCGTAGACGTATTTCAATATTTCGGTCATATCTTATTTCACGACACATTTGCATTTGAAGAGTCTACGTATAGTAACTATTTGAAACTATACATTCACTTAAACACTTAGTAAACAAGTTAAGGAACATTAGTGCATATGTTCCGATTTTGAATCTAAAAGTTTGGAAAATCTATTCCAACCGTCAGATATCACCGTTAAAATTAAATACATGTATGAAAAAAAATCCAACTACATCTGACAACGTTAAAGGCTCGATCGGGACGGTCAACCGGGTGAGTCAAACATCTAAACGCTTTAAAACGGAAATTGGTCCGTCTAAATGACGTTTTTTGGCCTGATCTTCAACAGAGAATAGTTTCAGATCGATGAGACGCAACTAATCGTATAAAAATTTTCCTCAAAATATTTACCGACCGTCAGGCTACCCATAGGAAAACGGAAGTAAAAAACAGCTAACCGCAACATTCGGCACACAGATTTTGTCGGAATCTTCTCATTTTTCAACCGTAGACGCATTTCAATATTTCGGTCATATCTTATTTCACGACACATTTGCATTTGAAGGATGAAGCAATGGTTTATCGACAGTGATAGAAAATGGAAGCTGCTCATTTTTTGTTTTTTTTTTAATCATAGCCGACGAAATAAAACCTAGTATTCGTCGGCTATTCTTTTGCCGTTTTCGGTAAAAAATAAAATATTTTATTTTTAAAAAAACTTATGGCCGACGAAATAATGAAGTTTTCGTCGGCCATTGTTCGTAAAATAATTATTTTTAAAAAACTTATGGCCGACGAAATACTTAATTTTCGTCGGCCATTGTTCGTAAAATAATTATTTTTAAAAAACTTAGGGCCGACGAAATAATTCATTATTCGTCGGCCATTGTTGCTATAGCCGACGAAAAATTTATTATTCGTCGGCCATTCTCTGAAAAAAACCAAAAAAATCAGTGGTTTTACACCTCTCCTATTCTGATGTCCTGTTCACATATAACCAAAATTGAACATAAAAAACCAGAAACCCAACAGTCAACATATTTCAAATTTTTTTTTAAGGGGTTTGGAACCCAGCCTAGCTGGTAGGCTCATCCCCACGCCCGTTCATTAGAAATGAGTTGATTACAAATGAAAGGATTACATCATTTAAATTACTTAATCCGTCGGATTGTAATCGGAATCATCGGATGAGTCTTCTTCGGTTTCTGAATTGCTCGATAGGGGTAATCTATGTCTTTCCTCACCACTAGAGTCCTCGTTAGTTTCTTCAGTTGGATCAACATCAACAAGCAGTGGCTCTTCACGTCGAATTCGCACCGGCGTGTCTAGGCGAATAAAAGAGGTGTCAGGAATACCGTTTGAGTTGGGCTCTTGATACGCGGTGCCCCCTTCCTCGTTCTCTTCAGCCACTCCAAGTGTAGACGCCCGGTAAATGTTGCGATGGTGGATAGTGTTGACTACTTTCCACGGGTCACCCTTGGCGAGATCATCAAGATAAAACACTTGTTTCACCCATGTGGCTAAAACGAACGGGTCGTCCTCATACCATGATGTACTAGTGTTCACAGAACTTACGCCGTATTGATCGGTTTTCATGCTCTGCGGCCGTGTGTCAAACCATCTACACTTGAAAAGGTGCACTTTCATGCCTTCCCCGTAATGCAGTTCCACAACTGAATGGAGAACACCGTAATAGTCAACTCCACCATCCCCACCATGTGCCATAACCCCTGAATTTTGTGTTTTCAGTCTGAGGTCTCTGTCTTCACATCGAAATAACACACCATTCACCTTGTACGTCGCATAAACTTTTGAATAGACCGGCCTCCTCGCTAAAAGTCTGAGTTCGTGCGACCAATTTGGGTGATTATCATTTGCAATAAGGTCCATCTGCAACCATCAGAATCAACTATAAATATGAATAAATATACACAATAATATATGAACACGTATAGAATAGTGTTAAAGGTACGTACCCAGCGGCCGAAATACTCTGCGAATGTCTGGTTGTGGTAATCGCGATCACCTGCTACTCCTTCACAGCGTAGATGTATGTCCTTCCAAAACTGAACTTCTGGACAGTTGATTAGTACCCACCAATGTGCAATGGCTACCTCATAATCTTTCAACTTGTAGGAATCTGGCATGTTTCCACCGAGTACAACATCGTCGGAGAGTATGGAAAGATTGAACTGTGACGGTACATCTTCCTGTATGCTTTCCTGTAACGCTCCGAAATACAGCTTCATGTAGGTGACGCACTCGTGCGCAATATATGCTTCAGCTATACATCCTTCAGGTGCGGATCTGTTTTGGACAAAACCACCGTATTGTCCAAGTTGCTTATAAATCAAGTTTTTAAAGTGTTATGATAATACATTAACACTATATCACATATATTGATGAGGAAATTAACATAAGGTGTAAAATACGTACCTTTCCATCGGATACATCCAAGTGAAGTGCACAGGATCGGTAAGCAACAACTGCCGAGGAAGATGGATCATGAGGTGAGGCATGATGTCGAAAAAATTTGGAGGAAATATCATCTCAAATTTACACATGATATGAACGATGTCTTGTTACATTTCCCGGAGGTCAGATTTTCTCACTTCCCGTGTGCATACCTTCTGGAAAAATCTTGCCAACGCTACTAACGGCTCCACAACGTGACGGGGAAGGAACGGTCGAATGAAAACAGGGAATAGACGTTGTAGCAGGATATGATTGTCATGACTTTTCAACCCGTACAGATTGTTGCATTGTCTGTTGACACACTTGGCTATATTTCCAGCAAAGCCTGAAGGATACTTGGCTCGACTTATCCAATGCAAAATTTCTGATTTATGCTCAGGCTTGACGGTGTAAGGAGCTTGAGGCATTTTTTTCTTCCCTTGTTTCAACCATAGTGGTTTTCTGATATTCATGTTTTGCATATCAGTGCGAGCCTTAGGACCGTCTTTCGTCTTCCCCTCCAAGTTCAGCGTTGTGCCCACCATACTTTCAGAAACATTTTTTTCTATGTGCATAACGTCTAAGAAGTGACGGATCAGCAACTCACACCAGTACGGGAGTTCCCACAATATGCTCCTATGTGTCCAGAATTTGTACTCCTCAGGCCTTTCAGGTATTTCCGCTACAATATCGGGATGATTGCTGAGGGGCCCAAAATCGTACTCATTAAGTCTTGCTAAAATTTCTCTTCCTGTCCATCTTCTGGGAGCACGGCCGTGTTCTTCGGTTCCATCAAATGCGGCGGACTCGTAACGCCAGTGGTGATCCGCCGGAAGGAACACACGATGACCCATTTGGCATATATTGTTGCAATGAGGGGTGCTCCCATAATCGCTGAGGCACTCTGGACAAGCCTTGTATCCCCTAACAACGCTGCCCGACAACATCCCATAAGCAGGAAAATCACTGATGGTACCAATAACCATGGCATGCATCTGGAACGTCTCCTGCTTGTACTTGTCAAAAGTGGGATGACCAACGTCCCACAATACCTTAAGCTCTTCAATCAATGGTCTCATATACACATCGAGACATTTCCCTGGATAACCAGGCCCCGGAATCAACAACGTCAACATATTATATTCCTTCTTCATGCAAATCCACGGAGGAAGGTTGTAAGGTACCAAAACCACCGGCCATATACTGTATGAAAGACTCATGGTGCCGAAAGGGTTGAACCCGTCGGTTGAGAGCCCGAGCCTGACGTTTCTGACATCTGACGCAAAATAAGGAAACTCATTGTTTATATGCTTCCAAGCCGCTCCGTCAGAGATGTGTGTCATGATATCTGCGTCTCCCGCGTCCCGCTCACCGTGCCACCTCATAGCTTTTGCGGTGGTTTCTGACATGTACAACTGCTCAAGCCTATCTCTCAACGGAAAATACCGAAGCACTTTCACAGGTTTCCTATTGCCTGCTCCCGTCAACTTATATCGGTCAGACTGACATATCGGACATGCGTCAAGGCTAGCAAGGTCATTCCCTTCTGCATCTTTACCCCAGAAGAGAACGCAGTCAAATGCGCATGCATGGATCTTAATGTAGGAAAGCCCTAGATCTTTGAGGATACTTCGGACCTGACGGTGATTGGTAGGATTACGATGACCCTCCTCCAACAACGAAGAAGTGTACTGTAGATATTCATCCACTTGCCTGATGCTCCCTTGTGTCTCGACTTTAATCCTCATTACCTCCATCACACTTTGAAGAACTGTCTTCTCAGAACTTGAAGACACAGGGGTCTGTTGCAATGCAATCAGTTTGTTGTACTTGTCAAAGGCAGCAGTGTTGACAACTTGTGGGAACGGCTGCACCGGGTCCTGCATATATTATTCCCCACGTACACCGCTTTCAAAAGGAAACACGTCGTTGACGAATGCCATTGTTGGATCGTTGGATGTACTACTACTGCCCGCCTCAAAATACTGCCCATGATCATGCGATCCATTTAATGATGGCTCACCGTGATATATCCAACGTGTGTACTTCGGCCAAAACCCATTACTCTTTAGGTGCTCTCATACTGTCCTAATCGGAAATCGACACATATCACTGCGACCCTTACATTTCTTGCACGGGCAATAATGGTACGGTCCTTTTGCATTTTCCTCGACGAACTGCATAAAATCCACAACTCCTGTAGTGTATCGTCGGTCATGCCTTGGAAGCGAAATCCAACTCTTATCTCGATCCATATATAGCCTGATAATAATATATATGTATAACTTTAATTAATAATAAATTAATTAACACATATATATTACAATATATATTATTATCAACATCAACTCATATATATATATATACCATTAATTAACAACCATTATTTAAGTTCATTACACTATCAACAACCATTAATTAACATATTAATTTATATATATTTTAACACTAATTAAAATAACATTATTAAATTAAAACACATAATTATACTCTAACTGAAAATCAACTCAACTACAACTCAAAATCAACATATATACATACATTCTAACACTAAAACAACAACAAAACAAAAAATCACTTACTATATCAAAATCACTAAAACTCAAAATCAACTCAACTAAAACTCAAAATCAACATATATATATACACATATACGTACCTATATATAGCTCCACAATGTAAGAGAGGACGGATTTCAACAATACCCACAGATTTTTCACTCTTTCTCCCGTTTTTTTTCAAATGAGCAGCTTCTGTCCAGATCTGAAAATATAAAGACTTATAGCCGACGAAATTGCCAACTTCGTCGGCCATTCTTCCAAAATTTGTATAGCCGACGAAAACTTTAATTCGTCGGCCATTATAGGAGTATAGCCGACGAAACATTTTTTTTAGGGACGACGATTTTTCATTTTTACCGACGAAGTAAAAAATCGTCATAGAATGGCCGACGAAATTTTTTTTTTTGCGACGACAAAAATTTTCGTCGGCCATTCTTGGAAATAGCCGACGAAAAAAGTGTTTCGTCGGCCTTTTTTTTTTTTTTTCTTCGGCATAGCCATATTTTCTTGTAGTGAATATATATATATATATATATATATAGATATACATGCTTGAATTGAAAACAAAAATTCCAGAAAAACCTGTTTTGCTTTTTCCCCAATTTGCTACAGAACACAGCGGAAGCTATAAACTTGATGCAGCAACTATTTCTTGGCTTTCTTGATCCACAGCAATCGGGTTTTGAATCCCATAAGAGACGTAAAAGTCTCCAGCGTTTCCAATCCAGTCTCCGTTCCATCTTCTTTATATGTTATGAATACATCCGCCACTGTTGCGAACTCATCCGCCAGGATACATCCGCCACTGTTGCGAAACTGGCGAGCGGGTCGAGACTGGATCCGCGCTTGCTTGTGGGTCGAGCCAAGAATTGGTTAACAGGCAAAGCCCATTAACCCGTAAAGCAAATTTTTTTTTTTTTTTTTGTTTGAGAAAACCCTAAAACGATTTTGTTATGCAAAACTGAAAATTTTGTGAACCTTTATGGCTCTGATACCAATTTGTAAACCAAATTCTGATTGTTCACAATACAATATATCATATGCATAACCATAATCATTGGACTTTTAGCTTTGAGTAAACTTACCATCATTATGAATCATAGCTCCTTCCATTGATATAAACCTGAAACACAAAAAAGTACTAGGCAAAGGCCTTCTGTTAGTCACCACAATAAGCTTCTCAATGGACAGAACTTACGCTATGTCTCGTGGTGATAACAGGGACCAATACCATCTATTTATATAGAATCATTAACCCTAAAGAGTCCTCTCATTAAGGACATTCCTTGAGAGTTAAGTCTTCTAATTAGATTCCTGATACAATACTGATTAGTTGTCTAACTTCTAGACTATGAATAAGATTCCTTATAATAATGATCTAATACACGAAATCATTATTAACTGGATATAGTTCTGTATTTGTTTCCATGTAGAAATAGATATTGTCATTAAGCATAATTATCATTTAATATGTGATAAGTCCATATTGATCTAACAATTTGGCCATTTCTCGTTGCTTCTCATGTCAAACAGCTTCCTTCTCTCAATTTAACAATTTAACAGTTTTTTGTTTATTTCTGTCTCAATTTATTACTCGTCATACGATAACAATTTATTTTACTGTACTCTGTAGACTCCTCGCCACCACCGCTGACCAATCCTCAGGCTTCTGGCGGTGAGTTTCTTTGCATTTCGCCATTTCTCGTTGCTTCTCATGTCAAACAGCTTCTTTCTCTCAATTTAACAATTTAACAGTTTTTTTGTTTATTTCTGTCTCTCAATTTATAACTCGTCGTACGATAACAATCCGTTTTACTCTACTCTGTAGACTCCTCACCACCGCCGCTGCCCAATCCTCAGGCTTCTGGCAGTGAGTTTCTTTGCATTTTGCCATTTCTCTTTGCTTCTCATGTCAAACAGCTTCCTTCTCTCAATTTAATAATTTAACAGTTTTTTGTTTATTTCTCTCTCAATTCATAACTCGTCAGTACGATAAAAATCTATTTTACTTTATTCTAGATTCATCCAACGAGTACATAGATGTTGAGAATATCACACCTTCTGAGGAAGTGGATCTGGCAATGTGGCATGAATATGCAGGCCAGGAGGTATTAGATTTCCTTTTCTTTTCTGGTGAAAAATCATTTGCATATATGAATATTAATTGATTACTGGTTGATGATTGAAGGCTGAACAAGAAGCCGAGTCCTCTCGCCGGCAGATATTGGATTTCTTCTTCTTCTTCTTCTTTTGGTGAAACACCTGTCATTTGTGAATTTTAATTAATTACTGATTTATTATTGAAGGAAGAGCAACCTGATTCTGATTCGAGTGAGAATTCAACTACTGATTCTGGTGAGGGTGGTTCGCATACTGATTCTGATGTGATAGAATCTGAAGAGGAATGGGAAGAAGAGGAGCCTGTAGAGCCCATGGATGTGCATCCTGTGGAGCACGTAGAGCATCTGGATTTGCATCCTGTGGAGCAGCAGATGGACTTGGATGCTGAGTCTGAGCATGAGTCCGAGTCTGACTCAGCTTCTATGTCCTCTGGCTCAGATTCATCTTCATCTTCTTCTAGCAGCTCAGACGATTCAGATGGCCAGTTAACACCGAGGTCAATTCTTAACCCACCTAATTTTTCTGATGGCTCAGATCCGGAGCTTTAGATTTATTCTTAACCCACCTTACGATAACTGCATGGTTTGTTCTACATAGCAGTCTGATACAGTGTTGGTATATCTGACTTCATATTGCTGAGTTTATGGTTATTTTGGTAGTTGTACTTGCTGTAATTTCTGATCTTTGCTCATCAGAGCGTCTACTATTTCTGCGTTTATGTTGCTGATATGGTCACAAACAGTTTGAAGTTTGAACAGAAGTTTATAACTCTACCCTCTGAGTATCTACTGTTTCTGAGTTTCATTTGTGAACAGAAGTTCATTACTGTACCCACTGAGTATCTACTATATATCTGAGTTCATGTTTCTGATATGGTCACAAACAGTTTGAACAGAAGTCTACTCAGCATAGTTATTAAGTCAAATTGATCCTTATTATTCGATTACTGGCAAAAGTAAATTGCATATTTATATCTTCCAAATCTGCCGCGTGGATGAGCAATGGTAAATGTTCATCTCGACTTTAGTTGCATTGTATAACAAAACTGAATCTCGACAGTGAGTCCTTGATACTATACTTCCTGTGCTTATACTCCGATTTCCAGCAGCAACAGAGAATTACGACATGTCGTACGAAAAAGAGACCACAAAAACCGCGGGAAATTTAGTTCTTTTTCTAAATTCTAAAATAGTCCCTTCGTCTTTCTTAGAGTGTACATCTTTAATTGGGCAGAGTGATAGCACAAACAAACAAGTTCTATATGTGGTACACCAAGACAGTAAACAATCCCATACCCCCGTAAGAACGTCAAAAATAAAATTGGTGATCGAGTAAGTTATCTAATAAAGCTTCTTCTAACCGAAAGCTTTATAGTACGTACTGGTTAGCTGCAGCTTGATAAAGCGAATAAGGTTTAATTATGATTTAGTTCTAATTGAACCAGTCTTCTCGATTGCTAACATCAACTAAAGTAAGAAGTTGTACGCGGTTGAAAACTTGTAATGCTTATAGTAACGACGTACGTTCCGGCCGGCCGGTAAAAGAGAGTAGAGTCTTAAAAAAAATGAATTCTATTTTTTGAAAACCTTTATTTCTTGGAGGAGGAGCTGGCCTAAGTAAAACTCAAGTTCTTGCAATCAAATAAGGATTCAAATTTATTGAACTAGCTAGAAGAAATAATGAATGGGGATTTAGTACAAAAATTATGTCATGATGACACGGTCAGTCGACTTTTCATAAGGAAGGAGAGCTCCAGCAGCATATATAATAATAATTGTGTCTTTTGCATTATCTCATTTGCCTCTTATCATGTAGATCAGTAGATGCTTACTTGAAAACCAAGCACACAGTACTCTCCCTATTAACAACATTCTGTTTAACTGTTACTATCGCAGCACGTAGTGTAGAGGCAATAAGATACTAGAAGTTAGGATACGATACGGATATATTGGGTTGGAGATTCTTAGAGGGAGTAGGTTGCATAAGGGCATCAACAACATGGTGAAGGGGCAGTTATTTGTGTTTGTAAATTTAGTAAGGTGTTATTGTGTAATTTATTAAATAAAAGTTTTATACGGGTATGGAGGGCTGGCCCAGTTAACCAAGCAGGCCCATGTTACGGTTTCCTCATTCCATTCTCTATAAAAACAAGATATTCCCCTCTTTTTCTGGTAAATTGGGATTTTTCTCGATGATGGAGAAGAGCGATACAACGATGGCGGAGAAGAGTGATTCTACTCCGACCAAAAAGTCTTTCCGTCCGATCTACAATTCTAACCGAGGTAGGTACCTCTCTCTCTCTCTCCGATTCCTCTTGCCTATCAATTCGAACAGCTGCTCAATTTTTTTTTTATGGGAGCAGAAACGTTGAGAGATGCTTGGCCGAAGGTGAAGTCGTTATTGGAACAGCTCGGGCTTTCATGCTCAATGAACACGGTATGCTCAACTATGTGGAATTTGTGAAATTGAAATGGGTCAATTATGAAATTGAAATTGATTTTGTGTTTGGAATGGTACACACTCAGGTTGATTGGACATTGTTAGTGGAATCACACTGCTCTGCAGACCCACATACCACGCGCAAGGCACATTATCTTTTCGAGCTTTTGTGCAAGACTCCTGTTCCGCCACCTCTGGTACACAACTGCCCGTTGTTCTTTGGTTACGAAATTGAAGCTTTTCGATGCGATTCTCTTTCACATTGTTAATGTTAATACAACTGATTCTTTAATAGTATATATTTGTGTTTATTTAGTTATTTATATGTGTGCTGAACATATGTTTCCAGGCAATAGAGTTGGCCCTCCATGGCAGGCAACATGATGTCATCAACCTTGGCACTGAACCTGGTGGGATGTGCAAAACATATGGGATCAATCAGGTGTGTATTCCTATATTTACTTCATTATATTCTTGTGTTAAAGTATATATAAAAAAATGTACAATATTGTGCTTCCTTTATGCCTTAGGGAGCATTCTATGCAATTCTCATGTGCGAGCCTTTAATTTAAGCTTCATCTTTAATGCAAAGATTTGCTGGGATTAAGGGAAGAGGAATTAGTTTATCTGGGTACTCAGCGTACTAAGAATGTGAACCATAGGTTAGGTATTCTGCAGCTTGCTGTAGATGAACAGCTTGGGTGTTGGGCTTAACATCTCTTGATTTGATATGCTAGAGTTTGAAAAGACGTGTTTCAGCCTATTCTGATCTTCTAATGTTTTATGCAGGAGAAATTTAATAAACTGCTCAGAGGTCTCAGACGCTCTTTGAAGGTGCGCAATGTGATCTAAGTGTTGTTCTAGTCATTACTTCTTTCTCATAGATGTTTCTTTAATCCGTTGCAATATATTTGTGGTGCAGGAACTTGAGGATCTGACCCATTGTACTCTTTTTCTGAACGTAAGCTTCACTATTTGTGGTTTTGATGGTGCTTTAATCTTTGAATGTCTTCCCACATCCAGGTGAAGCAAAGAGAACAACTCTAATGCCTGCTTTTGATAAACAGAAAAACACTCTTACTGCAGTGGGTCCATCTCCAAGATTATGCTGGGTCAGGAATGTTTGGAAATTCTCCATTACTGGAAACTTAAGTCCTGCACAAGTTATTGAGGTTTTCAACCGGAAGCTGAAAAGAACAACAATGATGATGGGGAACAGTGATACTATGATGATGGAGAAGAGTACTTCCTGCGTCCTTGAGCAGCCAAAAGTCAACCAGGAAGTTAGCGACCCTCTTCAGATGGAGAATAGAAGGTCTTCCCATCTTACCCCCCCTAAAAACCGAGGTAGCTGCATCTATCTGGTTCTCTCTTCTATTCCCCCCCCCCCCCCCCCCCCCCCGGATTCTCACTCATGATTACTTACTTTAAAATTTTATGGAGCAGCCAAGTTGAAAGAAGCTTGGCCGATGGTCGAATCGTCCTTAGAAGAACTCGGGTATTTATGTGCAATGAGTACGGTGCGTTCAACAATATGTATTTGAGATACTATTTATCTTTCAAATTATGAAATTTAAATTGGTGCGCCTTTGGAGTTAAAATTGATTGTGTTTTATTCATACTCAGGTTGATTCCACAATCTTAGTGGTATCACCCTGCTCTACAGACCCAGATATCATGAGCAAGGCAAAAGATCTTTTCAGGCTTTTGTGCATGACTCCTGTTCCGGCACCTCTGGTACACATGGCAGACCCCTTGTATTTCAATTATATATTCAATGATTTGAGCTACGGTGTTAAATTTTTGTTCTGATGGTTTTTCAACTTCTTTTTCTCCTAAATGATATGTTTGTTTTAATTATTATTATTATTATCATCTTGAGTTCAGATGCATCATGTGTGTGCTGCATAGCATTTTTTTTAATACAATTGGTGCTGAATATGATTCTAGGCAATAGAGTTGGCACTCCATGGCATGCAACATGACCTCATCCAGCTTGGCACTCAAAAGGGTGGGATGTGCAAAAAATATGGAATCAACCAGGTGTGTATTTCCTAAATTTACTTCATTGCATCTCTTAAATTTTCTCAGGAAAAAAAAAATGAGAGAACATATTTGTTCAAAGCCTTCACTAGCATTCTTTCAATTGTCGTGTGCGAAATCTTTGATTTTAAGCTTCACCCTTAACACATAGCGTCGCGGGGAAGAAAACTGGAATTAGTTAATCTGGTTTATCATTTTAGGAATACGAACCGTAGGTTAGGTGTTTGGTAGCTGTTCTGCAACCCAAAATGTTTGATATGCTAGAGGTTGATACAAAATGTTTCAGCCTTTTTTGATCTTGTAACATTTTGTGCAGGAGAAATTTCTTAAACTACGGAGATGTCTCAAACGCTCTTTAAAGGTGTGTCACGTGATCTAAATAATGTCCTAGTCATTGCTTCTTTCTCATAGATGTTTCTTTAATCTTTCATATTATAATTGTGGTGCAGGAACTTGAAGATCTGACCCACTGTACTCTTTTTCTGAATGTAAGTGTCACTGTTTGTGGTTATGGTGCTTTATCTTTGAATGTCTTCCCACCTTCAGGTGAGGCAAGAATGAATCTAATAATTGCTGTAATAAACAGAAGACCACTCTTACTGCTGTGGGTCCATCTCCAAGATTGTGCTGGGTCAGGAAGATTTGGAAATTCTCCATTACCGGAAAGTTAAGTCCTGCACATGTTATTAAGATTTTCAACCGGAAGCTGAAAAGAACAACAATGATGATGGGGAACAGTGATACTTTGATGACAGAGAAGAGTGATTACTGCGTCCCTGAGCAGCCAAAAGTCAACCACGAAGTTAGCGACCCTTTTCCTTCTGAGAACTGCAATACTATGATGTTTGAAAACAGTGATTTCTGCGTCCTTGAGCAGCCAAAATTCAATGACGAAGTTAGCGACCCTCTTCAGATGGAGAACAGCGATACTATGATGTTGGAGAAGAGTATGTTGGAGAAGAGTAATATCTGCATCCTTGAGCAGAAAAAATGTGATCATGTGGTTAGCGACCCTTTCTCTATGATGGATAAAAGCGATTTCGGCAGCCTTGACCAGCCAATGTTCAATCACGAAGCTAGCCACCTTCTTCCGACAGAGAACAGCAGGTCTTTCCGGCCTATCTCCGCTATAAACCGAGGTACCTTCATCTATCTGGTTCTCGTTCTTCTTTCCTGTTTTTGGGTTCCTGCTCACTATAACCTACTTTTTCATCGTATTGAGCAGCCAAGTTGAAAGAAGCATGGCCGATGCTCGAATCGTCCTTAGAAGAACTGGGGTTTTTATGTGCAATGAGTACGGTGTGTTCAACAATTTGCAGTTGATATACTAATTATTTTTTAAATTAAGATTGATATTGATGCACCTATGAAATTGAAATTGTTGTGTTTTAAATTGTACCAGGTTGATTCCACAGTCTCACTGGTATTACCCTGGTCTACAGACCCAGATATCATGCGCAAGGCTGATTATCTTTTCAAACTTTTGTTCAAGACCCCTGTTCCAGCACCTCTGGTACACATGACGTACCTATTGTTATTTTGTTATGAATTGAATGATTTATGCTTCTCAGTTCTTGTTTGTTGTTTTGATGGTCTTTCAATTTCTCCTCCTTTAAATGGTATCCTTCATTTTCAAATTATCATCTTGAATTCAGATGTATCATGTGCGTGCTGCCTTGTGTTATTTCACCACATCTGGTTTTTTAATCGTGTGCGTGTGTGTCAGGCAATAGAGTTGGCACTCCGTGGCAGGCAACATGATCTCATCAACCTTGGCACTCAAAAGGGTGGGATATGCAAAAATTATGGGATGAACAAGGTGTGTATTCCTAAATTTACTTCCTTGTGTCTCCTAACTTTTGTCATCTTCAACGCATAGTGTCTATTTGAACTTATTTGGCTGGGAATAGGGAAACATGATCTGGTTTTTCAGCTCTCTGGGTAATCACTAATCATACTGCTAGTATGAGCCATAGTTCATGTATTCTGAAGCATTTCTGCAACCCTGCTACTTGATGAATAGCTGAGATAGTGGACTTAACATATCTTGATTTTTTTTGCTAGAGGTGATAAGAAATGTTTCAGCCTGTTCTGATCTTCTAATATTTTATGCAGGAGAATTTAAATAAACTGTGGATAGGTCTCAGACGCTCTTTAAAGGTGGGCAACGTGATCTAAAAGATGGTCTAGTGGTTGCTTCTTTCTCATAGATGTTTTTCTAATTCTTTGCAATAAATTGTGGTGCAGGAATTCGAATATCTGACCCACTGTACTCTTTTCTTGGATGTAAGTGTCACTATTTGTTGTTTTGATGATGCTTTTATCTTTGAGTGTCTTCCAACCTCCAGGTGATGCAAAGAGAATGAATGTAATGGTTTCTTTTAATAAACAGAAAACAAATCTTACTGCCGTGGGTCCATCTCCAAGATTAGGCTGGGTCAGGAGGGTTTTGAGATTCTGTATAAATGAAAAGTTGAGTCCCTCACATGTTATTAGTGTGTTCATATGTAAGTATGATCAGAGAATTCCATTTGTTCGGGAACTTGATATCCTTAGTGTCAAGAAGACTGGCCATTTGATGAACGAAGATGGTGCAGCTGAATTGACGTTGTCTTTTCTTGAAGGACGAGGTACAATTATCTCTGTTCTTGTTGATTGCTCAGTAATTTAGGGGAACTAGGGGAGTTGTAGAATGTCATTCCATGCTCAAAGATAAGCACTTGGTTTGAAATGAAGAAAAAAAATGATGACTAAGTTCATACGTGCATTCAACTTGCATTTATTCGTAGATAATCACTTGGTTTAAACTGAAAAAGGATATGATAGCTAAGTTCATACGTGCATTCCTCTTGCATTTATTCAATTATCCGGTTCTAAGTATGGATTTTTGTGCTGTTGTAGCAACAAGGATGGAAAGAGCTTTGTCAATGGTGGAGTCATCTCTAGAGAAATATGGCATTCCTTGCACGCTGAATTTGGTATGTAAATTATGATAGGTGTCTGACATATGTTGAGTTTAAATTTCTGATTTATTTACCTTATCATCCATATAGTTGGATCAATGACATTATTTTAAATTATGGACACATCCCGTTTAATGCAAATATGAAATTGCTATACAGATTAACCGTACCGTGACAATCTCAAAAACTGAAGTGAGCAAAGAGTACCTGGATGCTTTTGAGAAGGCTAGGCATCTTTTGCAACTTTTGACAACAACTAATGTCCCGCCATCTCTGGTACATATTGCAGATCCTTCCTATTATTATTTTATATACAAGCAATGTGCTATCCTTGTAATATACGTAATTCTATATATCTTAACCCTTTTGAGGCCAACTGTTAACATGTAAATAATTTGTAGCTGTTGCAGCATGATAGTAATCTGTGCGTATGCATATAATCATAATGAAAAGCTCTTTAGTCTAGTTACTTTCGTTTGAGACCTTGTATTCGTGCAACATATAGTTATTTTTCTCTTTCTTGTTCATTTGTTTTTTCAGGCTATAGATTTAGCACTGAATGGCAAGCAGCATGAATTCATCGAGATGGGGTTTCAAGAAGGTGGGCTTTGCTCGTTGTATGGAATCAAGAAGGTTTGTTTTTGTATAAATTTCTTCCATGCGTGATATATGTAGCCCTTTACTGAAAACAAATCCAACGTTCTTTATCATTTATTGCAAGGAGAATCATATTTGGATTTTGGAATGTGATCCTTAATTTGGGTGTTGTGTACATGCAGGAACAATATCTTAAACGGTTGAACTGGCTCACTCGTTCTGTTGATGTGCGTGATAGTGATCTACATTTAAGAAGAAAAGACAATTGTTCTAATTTTTTTTTTTTTCTGATATCTCTTGCTGCATGATTTGCAATGTAGGGGATTAAAGAATTGACAGGCTGTGATGCAATTTACTGTTCAGTTTCAGTAAGTATTGTTACTATTTCTTTTTCTGATTTTGATGGGTCATATTTTATATCTGTTCTGGTCGTTGTGCCGTTATTGATCGTTGCTCGACTGCAAATGTACAGGGAGACACTATTACTGCTGTGAGTCCGTCTCGTGCGGGATTGACGTTGTTCAGGGAGGCTGTGCTGACATGCATTGTTGAAGATATGGATCCTGCATATCTTGTAAGGAAAGAGTCGAAACGGAAACTGAAGAAGAAGATCAAGCGTTTACTTGCCTGAACTCGTCTGGGTGTTCTAATTCTATTTTAACAGTTTTACATCATCATTCGGGAAAATGACTTGTTCAGTCACGCTAGATATGTGAGTATAGCTACTTAAAGAGAGATATACTAAAGTGTGTAAGATGATTCTGACAAAGAGTAAGAAACCTTAACAATCCGTATCATCAACCGCAAAGAAACTCTGCAGCGACCTTGAAGTAGCCATTTAAACCGTATCGGAAGCACCCAAACAAACCACTTTATCTACCAGTTGAGACATTTGGTGATGGAAAATTTTGCATATTTTTTTCGACAACTGAAAGGGAACACAACTAAATAACTTGTAATATAACAGTTGTTTTGACACAATGTATCAAGGACGACCTTCAGCAGAGAGAGTATATTTCATAGATGACCTTCAAAACCGTTGTTCTCCGATTTTCAAAGCAGCCAATGGCTACAGCCTACAAGCCATGTCAACAGAAGCAGACCCCAGTGAAAGACAAAACCCGTTGGGCCACGCTGGAATCCCAGGTCAGTTTGGGAAGAGACTTGGGTTAAACTCTTGACCTGGGTCATAAATTTTGACATTTGGGTTACCTACTGTAGGCTTGACCAACACTCTTCAAGCGACACGACATCATGCAGAAGAGTATCCGTAAAGAAATTGAAGCCACCAGTTGGCTTGACCAACACCGGTGGAAGGTGGAAAAAATAAGAATGACGTGGTGTCATGCAAAGAGATTTTAGTACACGACATGTAAATTTATAACTTTCATATAAATGTATAGTGGTTAAAACATATATACGACTCAGATTGCATCGTGTATATGCACGATGTGTATACTATTTTTGGGTGTTATGCCAAGAGTACTTTTGAACTTGTTATAAGGAAGATGAGAAGAAAATTTTGTAGTAAAATTTGAGACGACACTTTTAATTTTTTAAGGGAGAAATGACATATTTCTTCATTTTTTTTCCCACCAGAAAATCATATCTTCTAAGTCAAGAAACCAAATAAGATAATTCATTTATAGAAATGATTTATTCCTCATTTTCATTTAAATTATCATATTTTATACAAACACTCCGGCCTTCTCCTGACCCGATTCTAGGGGGGAAAGGAAGGCATCGATGCGTGTGACCTCTCCACGAAAGGAATTGATCCGTTGTGATCCAGGTAAGGAGAAATTAGGATTGGAAAATCTTTAGGGTTTTTGATTCCCGAATTGGAGGTTGTGAAATTTGGGTTTTTGATGTAATTGGAGGGTAAATTCGTGCCTAGAACTTGGAATTGAGTCGATTAGGAGTTGTTTGATGGTTAATTGGTTGATTTTGGTGAGAATTGGAGGTTGGACAGTTTGGGCCTCCGCGTCGGCTACCGTATGCCGCGGCTGGGGCTGTTTGTGGCGGCGGAGGCAGTGGTGGATGAGGTTCTGAGGTGGTGGCGATCGATTTGGGTGGATTTAGGATGGAGGCGTTTTTGGCCTTCGTGGCGGAGCTGCCGGCTGCGGCGCGGCGGCGCCACTGTGCCGCTTGAGGAAGAAGATGAACAGTAATTTGGTAAAAAGTAAAAAGTAAAACGGTACAAAGTGAAAAGTAAATGGTAAATAGTAATTGGATTTTAACCATTTACTGTTTGACTTTCAGAATTACTGTTTGACCTTGGATTATTACTGTTGACTTACCGTAAAAAAGTTAAAAGCTAATTAAAATGGTTTTACGACGAAATAACTAGGAAAAGAATTAATCGGACTCGGAGTGGGTGTCCTGAGTAATTTCGGACGTAGATTTTCGGTATTGAAGTGTAATTCCTATACCGATAACTGAAAAAGAGGAAATTGGGAGGTTTCGTGCGAGTAAGGACGTCCGTAGATTTAACGTTTATAAATAAATTCCGAGTTTCGTAGTAATTATAATTACGTCCCTATTACAGGTCGAGAGGTTATTCGACAGGACGAAAGATCGGATTAGCGGCGCGCTCGGCCGTACTGTGAGTGAATTTTATTTTAAAATAAATGCATGCAATTACATTTTATTGAAATGCAAGTTATTTAATTAAAAAGAGTTCGTAAGCATGATATGAATTATCGAAAACCGATAATTCATATACTTATGTTATAATTGTTGATTTAATATTTAACGAAATATGGTTTTGGGGTTTTTGCTTTTACTACTATTTGGGTAGTATGTGATTTTATCCGGAAACAAGGTTTCCGGAAATGGTATGTTTTAATTATTTATAATTGATTATGTTAAATAAGTCTTAATTAAAGGTAGTGACCGGAAATGAGATTTCCGGGGATTTTATATTTTCGTTCTTTATGATTTTCGACGTGTGAGACATGTCGACGTTATAAATATAATTTTTGATATTATTTTACGCCATGTTGGATATGTCGGATATATATGAGTATATTTCGAGGCTATTATACGAATGATTATTATAAGCCTCAGATGTGCGGTCGGGGACCGTACAGATTTATGATATATAAGGGGAAGCGTACTTTCGGTTTTGTTTTCGGATTTTCACCATATCAGGGTCCATATGTGTTTATTGATACTAGCTAGCTTAGTCGCCTGAGTCCTCGCGAGGTGACGACTTGACCCCACGGGCATAACGTGAGGACGCTATTGAGACTCTTGGAGTTTTGACCCTTAGCCTTGGAGGCTACTGTTAAATGGTGGTAATGACGTTCCCCTATTCTATTATAGGACCAATGGGATTGGTCATGATTTTATATTATTTGATTTTCGGGAATATTTTCTCTATGAGATTTTCTGTAATTTAATAAATTCCCGAACCAGTGGGGCTGAGTTTTTATATGACCAATGGGATTGGTCGCGAAATATTATTAATTTATTTTCAAAAATATTTCGTTTTGAAATACATATATAAACAAAATCATTATTTGTTTATTTGATATATCAGCGGGGCTGATTTTTAAATACGATTTTCTTAAAACGTGGGACGTTTTATTAAAGACATGCAATGTGGTTTTATTTATAAAATATTGGGAAAGTAATATGATACTTTCAATTAAAGTATTATATTAGATTGTTTTATTTTTATCCACTCACTCTAACGTTTTTAATTTACTTTCCCCTGGGCCCTTCGTTTTAAAATCGCCCAATTTGCAGACTAGATTATTGAGGTCAAGAATACTCGAAGTCGAGGCATAGTCATCGTCGTCTTTGCTTCCGCTAGGTGGGATCTGTGATCCCTTATTCTTTTAGTTTCATACTACATTTCTTGTTATATTTCCAATTGTGATTCCAGTTCATTTTGTTAGATTGCTCTGATTATCTGTGAGCCAGTTGAATTAAACTTTGTAATAATTTATGGCGGTTGTTATGGTTTGGGGAGCAGATGGCTCCATGTGTTGAGGTTGGAACTGGAATTAGAAGTGTTTTGGTTGTTGCAGGTTTTAGGGTTGTCCATCTTAAGATTGACTTATCGATTTATCGATAGAGTTAGTCTTAAGGTGGTCCCCGCAGGGCCTTATCCGGGTTTCAGGGTGAAATCTGGTTCGGGTCCTGTCAATATCCTTGTAATGCGAAGGTATATTTTTAGATATCCTGAATGACCTGCTGTTACTGAAGAGTGGTATTCAGTCAGGAGCTTGTGTCGCCATTCAGATGAAGCTGGAACAGAGGCTCTTTCCTTGTAATAAAGTCGATTATTAGACCAACTGAAATGTTTCTTTGCTGGCAGGCCTTGTTTGAGAGCTGTGATGATGATTTGTGCTTCACAATCTCGCTGGCAGGCTGCATCAATGTGAGAAAGGCAATCAAAGATGGGGGCGCTGATGCACTGGATGGAGCAAAGTTCATGACGTCGGGACAATATGTCAGGTACAATGTTCAGTTTCCTTGGTTTGTATTCGATAGAGAAATCATAGCCGAAAAGCTTCGTGACCCATTTCTCTTGAGCTGATGTGGAAACAAGTTGGTCCATCATGTGTTTCAATATTTGATGGTCTGTTTGTATCTTGAAATGTCAGCCTAATATGTATGCTCGCCATTTCTCTACTGCAAATAGGATTGCAATCATCTCTTTCTCATATACTGATAGCAATTGATTCCGTGGATAGAGAGTTTTGCTGAGGAAGGCTATTGGGTGTTGTCTCTATGACAATACAGCACCAATACCGACACCACTTGCATCAGCAGCAATAGTAAAAGGAATGGAGAAGTCTGGTAGTGCCAACACAGGGGCAGTAGTCATGGCATGCTTGAGGTGAATGAATGCTTCTTCAGCTTGTGGCGACCATTTGAAACCCTCATGCTTCAACATATCATTTAAAGGTCTTGTTATGATTGCAAAGTGGGGTATGAAGTGTTTGTAGTAGCTAGCTAGGCCGAGATATCCTTTGAGAGACTTGATGGTTTTTGGTTTGGGCCAATCTAAAATGCACTGAACCTTAGATTGGTCCATAGAGACCCCTTACTCATTAATAGTGTGCCCTAGATAAGAAATAGATTGCTGCGCAAATTCACACTTTGAGAGCTTCAGTTTCAAGCTGTTAACCTGCAATATCTCAAACACACCTTGAAGGAGTTGAATATGAGAATTCAAGTTGGCATTATAAACCAAAATATCATCAAAGAATACCAACACACTTTTACGAAGTAATAGCCGCAAGAGCTCATTCATAAGAGCTTGAAAAGTGCATGGCGCGTTAAATAGACCAAATGGCAAGACAACAAACTTGTAATGTCCCTCATGAGTTCGAAATGCAGTTTTTGGTATATCTCCTGGGTACATGCGTACTTGGTGGTAGTCCGACCATAAATCCAATTTGGAGAAAAACTTTGCGCCATACAATTCGTCCAAAAGCTCATCGACAAGTGGAATGGGATAATGGTCTTTAACAGTAACCGCATTGAGTTCGTGATAATCTACGCAAAAACGCCACGTCCCTGATTTCTTCTAAACAAGAAGCACCGGAGAAGAGAATGGGCTAGTGCTAGGCCTTATAATACCCTGAGCAAGCATCTCACGTACTTGAGATTCAATCTCTGTCTTTTGTGAGTGAGCATAGCGGTATGGTCTCACGTTAATGGGATCAGTGCCTTCTAAAAGTGTAACACGATGATCAATAGGCCGTTGTGGGGGAAGACCTGTCGGCGGCTGAAATAACTCAGAAAACTCCTCCAATAAGGCTTGGATAGTAGCATTATTGGATTTGGGTGGCAAGGATTTGGGCTCGGTGGTGTTGTACAAATGGTCCACTGAGAAGAGACCCATAATGTCAGGTGGTAGTGATAAGGATGGTGAAGCATTCTGAGGGTGTAGGCCATGTAACACCTGGAGTTTGCCTTTATGATTAAACATCATGATTTTATCAGAGAAGTGCATTCCAAAGAAACCCAGAGAGTCTAGCCAAGGAACTCCCAACAAGAGGTCACAAACTTCAACCGGTAGTAACAAGAAAGAGTTAGTGAAAGAGTAGTCATCGATCTCGATGGTGACGTTATCGATTTGACTGGAAGGAGCAATTCGGTGACCTGAAGCGGACTTGAATTGCACTGATGGGTTGAAGTCGATCGGCAGGTTCAATTTTTGTGCCACCGATGGGTTTAAAAGATTGGTTGCAGGCCCGCAATCAACAAAAATGGTTATGGGCTGGCCATTGGCGAAGCCTCTGAATCACATCATGTTGCTTAATTTGGTTTTGGTGATTGCATTCAATGGGTAGGTTTTAGGGTGGGGGTTTTCTGGGTTTATTGGTTCAAGCTGTGTGGCATCGGTCGCATCCACTAGGGTGGGGCATTCCAGGATGGCCATAATTGGCTTTTTGCATTTGTGGGTGTCAGTGTATGGCTCATCGCGATGGAAACAAAGATTTTTGGCACGACGTTCCCGTTGCTCTATTGTGGACAAGTTACAGAACGGTTGTCTGAATTGGGGACGTGGTGCAGGGTTTGTTGGGGTGGGTGTATTTGAGGTTTGAATTTGGGAGGGGTTCATTTGGCTGGATGTGTGGTGGGTGGATGAGCTGGGACCACTGTAGGAGCGAGACTGTTAGAACCAGCATGTGGGTTTGGTTTGACGCGCTACTCGCTGGCTGAGTACCTTTGCCTCTAACCGCCGTGCTAGACGTTGGGAAATAGATAACGTGGCTGGTTCCATCGCTTCAACGTCAAATCGAATCTCCGATTGAAGACCACCGATAAACAAGGGTAATAGTTGGCTATCGGGCCAATCTAGAGCTCGACAAGACGACTTTGTGAATTCAGTGATGAATTCGTCAACACTGCCTTTCTGTTGCAGGTGAGACAACGTTGCTTTGATGTCAATGGTGCTTCCGGCGCCGAAGTGCTCAAGGAAGGCGGACACAAATCTCTCCCATGTAGGTGTTGGGTTTCTGGTTTCAAATGAATTCATCCAGATGGATGCATCTGCGCCAAAGTTAGACCCAATGGTGGTGATTCGGTCATGGAGAGGGATTCGTTGGGCTCTTAAGTACCGCTCTGCCATGGCAAGCCATCCTATAGCATCTTCGCCATTAAATCGTGGGAGGTCGATCTTGGGAGGACGATAATGTTCTGGTTGGGGAGGTGTGAGTTGCGACGCCCTGATAAGTGAGTAGTGGTTTGGGTAAGCATAAGCGCCAGAAATGGGTTCGTGTTGTATGGAAGTGGTGGTGTGGGTTGAGTAAGCAGGTCTAGTAGTGAAACATGTATAAGGGTGGGAGCATTAGTGTGGGAGAGGTCCCAATTGGGGAGTGAAGGTCGAGAGAGTGGATGTTTGTGGAAGAGAGGAATGGTTGTAGACTGTAGAGAGTGGGGTTGTTGTGAAACCCGGTGGTGGTTGTAGAGAGGATGAAGCATACAGTGGGTATGATGATGACGGAAGGGCTAGAAATCCTGGTGGTAAAGATGATGTTGAGTTGTGTAAGGAAAATTTGGTTGTGGCGGTGGAGTGGCCATAAGTTGGTGTGGCGGCTTGTTCTTGGTTGATGAAAGGTTTGGTAGAGTATGTAGTGGAAGTAGGTGGGCGTTGTGCTAAACACTAGATCACTGTGTTTTTAAGGGCCTCAAAATTGACTTTCATGTGGTTCTGGAAATCAGACTGTGCCTGTATCAGAACTTCATGTTGAGTTTGCAGGAGTTCTAAAGATAAGCGTGGTGGTGGTGGTGGTGGTGGTGGTGGTTCTGGTGGCAGTGAAGATGGGTCGGAAGAGGATGCAGAAGATGTGTTGGGCAGCGGAGTTATGGTGGAATCTGGTAGAGGTTGGGATGGGTGGGTAATCTGTAATCCCCTCACCATAGGCTCTGATTACCAACTTGATAAGACAAAACTGGAATTGAAATGAAAGAAGGCAGCAATGAAGGTGTATTGAAAGGAAATAACAATGTAAATGGAAAGACGAGGCAGAAAGAAAATAATGCAAAGGTTTGTTGATATTTTATTGATGCCCCAAACTGAAAAGGAATACAGTCTAAATAACATTGGACTAGTATCTTTGCATCAGTACATTTGCACGTGCTCATGTGACTGACATATAACTCCTACAGATGGACAAGTAGGGTAAAGTGGATCTACTGCAGTAATAGTAGATAGGGTTGAACCTATCAAAGGGCCACTTGCAGTGATCTCTCGATATGAGATGAAGTTGTCCTGGTGGCGCTTTTGCTACTTTTGCAGGTGGCAAGTGGTCGAAAACGGCGTCGATGACAGTTGTGAGAGTAGGGTTTGTTCGGATTAGATTGAATGGGCCTGGTTTCAAGTGGATTATTTCACATTGGGTTGGGTTGATTATTAAAGGAGGAATTTGTTTGGTTTGACCAAGTCTTTATGGCTTATATGGTCGAAGTTTTGGATGTGTATTGCTGTTACCTTTTCCAAATGTTGATGCATTATTTTTTAAACTTTTATTCAAAAGTGTTGTAAATCGCTATGGAAATGTAGGTGTTTCTTGACTAATGAAGGCTAGTTTGTGAGTAAAAAATAATAAGTGTTATTGTCGGTCACGATGTTTGTTATCTTAATTATGCTTAGTGAATATAATTAGTTGATATTTTGATTCTAAACAAAAGAAAAAGATGATAGAGTTTATAATGAGACTTGATTTTGTAATTAATAAATTAAAATAGGGACATGATTGTCTTTTCATTCAAGAGAAAATGGTAATTGTGTAATTTTTTTAATTAACTAGGGTATAACAGAGAGAGAGTAGAGTAGTGTAATTTCTAAATCACACTAGGGATACAACTGTCTTTCTCACAATGGGAAGTTACAGGGTTGCTTAAAGGTGACATTTCTCATTTGAGCAAGGCAAAACCCACATTCCAAAAACCTTGCCTCTTGAAGTTGGCCTGAAGCGATGAGTGCCTTCCGTCTCTTGAGTCGTCTCCAGGTTAGCTTTACTCTCCTACTGGAAATCGATGTGTTGATGTTTACTGTACAAGTTATATCTGTTATGACATGAAGATTTTGACTTTTTTTTTATTGCTATTTCTGTAGCGTCTTCCTCACCTCGGAAGAAGGGTCGGAGAAGAAGCGAGGTGCAGTCCGAGGTTTGTGATGCAGGTGCGTCAACTTAATTTAAAAGCTAAAGTGCATTTTACTGTATATGATTATGGGATTTAGATGGTCAGATGGACAAAGGGCTAGGCCTCTTGACCTCTTGATGTCACTGGCCTTCAAAATTGAAAAAAAAAAAAAAAAAAATTTAGGCAACTCCCAAATTCTAGTGCAGTCATAGAAAATAGTTCGATGTCGATCTTTTAAGTTGGAGTTATGAATTGATCCATAAATACAAAGATTTCGACCATTGTTTATGGTTGTGTGAATAGAAATACATGATGCATATTTTTTTCTTTCCTTTATTACAAGTGAAGAACTGAACATTGTCTTGGTTTGTCCATGAGTTAAGTGTGATCCAACACTCGGCCTGTGCAATATTTATGGTGCCAAATGCGGACATTTGGATTGCTATTTGGAGTAACTATGGAAGGCCATCTCTATAGAGAAAGGCATCTGTGGGTGATTTGGATTGTGGAGGACAGAAGAGTATGATTTTTATGTTCAAGTTATACCAGAATATGAGTTGGAGCAGAATAATGATTTTTCTCTTTTTCGTCTCAGGAGAAACCTAAACATGTTGTTCCAGATGTTATGGTGGCTAGACGCACAAAGTCTAGTATGAATGTTTTTCCAATTGCAGCATTTTGCAGGTATGTGCTGCAGTACTTGTTGTCTTTTTAATATCATTCGGAATTTGTTGGCTAGTTTCTTTATAAACCTTCTTGATGCACCTTTCAGTTCTCCCTTTCACCATCATCCAACTCTTCATGTAAAATAATTGTAACTGGAAAATTCCTTTGTAATGATTTCTGTTTCCATGACTAATATGAGAGGAAATGTGGTGAGGTTTCATCGCGGAATATGACAGGTTGACAATCACTCACTCTCTCTTAAATGCTTAGAACTGAATTTCCAAACTACAGCATTTGGCTTTTTATAGAAAAGTTGGCTTGGCTTTTTAAGGTTTCGTGTGATGGTCTTTTTGTTATCTTGTCTAATTCATTTTTCCTGCTCAATTTACAGGGCAAGGGTTTTACTGTACTCAGTAGACTCCTCACCACCGCCGCTGCCCAATTCTCAGGCTTCTGGCGGTGAGTTTCTTTGCATTTGGCCATTTCTCGTTGCTTCTCATGTCAAACAGCTTCCTTCTCTCAATTTAACAATTTAACAGTTTTTTGTTTATTTCTGTCTCAATTTATTACTCGTCATACGATAACAATTTATTTTACTGTACTCTGTAGACTCCTCGCCACCACCGCTGACCAATCCTCAGGCTTCTGGCGGTGAGTTTCTTTGCATTTCGCCATTTCTCGTTGCTTCTCATGTCAAACAGCTTCTTTCTCTCAATTTAACAATTTAACAGTTTTTTTGTTTATTTCTGTCTCTCAATTTATAACTCGTCGTACGATAACAATCTGTTTTACTCTACTCTGTAGACTCCTCACCACCGCCGCTGCCCAATCCTCAGGCTTCTGGCAGTGAGTTTCTTTGCATTTTGCCATTTCTCTTTGCTTCTCATGTCAAACAGCTTCCTTCTCTCAATTTAATAATTTAACAGTTTTTTGTTTATTTCTCTCTCAATTCATAACTCGTCAGTACGATAAAAATCTATTTTACTTTATTCTAGATTCATCCAACGAGTACATAGATGTTGAGAATATCACACCTTCTGAGGAAGTGGATCTGGCAATGTGGCATGAATATGCAGGCCAGGAGGTATTAGATTTCCTTTTCTTTTCTGGTGAAAAATCATTTGCATATATGAATATTAATTGATTACTGGTTGATGATTGAAGGCTGAACAAGAAGCCGAGTCCTCTCGCCGGCAGGTATTGGATTTCTTCTTCTTCTTCTTCTTCTTCTTCTTTTGGTGAAAAACCTGTCATTTGTGAATTTTAATTAATTACTGATTTATTATTGAAGGAAGAGCAACCTGATTCTGATTCGAGTGAGAATTCAACTACTGATTCTGGTGAGGGTGGTTCGCATACTGATTCTGATGTGATAGAATCTGAAGAGGAATGGGAAGAAGAGGAGCCTGTAGAGCCCATGGATGTGCATCCTGTGGAGCACGTAGAGCATCTGGATTTGCATCCTGTGGAGCAGCAGATGGACTTGGATGCTGAGTCTGAGCATGAGTCCGAGTCTGACTCAGCTTCTATGTCCTCTGGCTCAGATTCATCTTCATCTTCTTCTAGCAGCTCAGAAGATTCAGATGGCCAGTTAACACCGAGGTCAATTCTTAACCCACCTAATTTTTCTGATGGCTCAGATCCGGAGCTTTAGATTTATTCTTAACCCACCTTACGATAACTGCATGGTTTGTTCTACATAGCAGTCTGATACAGTGTTGGTATATCTGACTTCATATTGCTGAGTTTATGGTTATTTTGGTAGTTGTACTTGCTGTAATTTCTGATCTTTGCTCATCAGAGCGTCTACTATTTCTGCGTTTATGTTGCTGATATGGTCACAAACAGTTTGAAGTTTGAACAGAAGTTTATAACTCTACCCTCTGAGTATCTACTGTTTCTGAGTTTCATTTGTGAACAGAAGTTCATTACTGTACCCACTGAGTATCTACTATATATCTGAGTTCATGTTTCTGATATGGTCACAAACAGTTTGAACAGAAGTCTACTCAGCATAGTTATTAAGTCAAATTGATCCTTATTATTCGATTACTGGCAAAAGTAAATTGCATATTTATATCTTCCAAATCTGCCGCGTGGATGAGCAATGGTAAATGTTCATCTCGACTTTAGTTGCATTGTATAACAAAACTGAATCTCGACAGTGAGTCCTTGATACTATACTTCCTGTGCTTATACTCCGATTTCCAGCAGCAACAGAGAATTACGACATGTCGTACGAAAAAGAGACCACAAAAACCGCGGGAAATTTAGTTCTTTTTCTAAATTCTAAAATAGTCCCTTCGTCTTTCTTAGAGTGTACATCTTTAATTGGGCAGAGTGATAGCACAAACAAACAAGTTCTATATGTGGTACACCAAGACAGTAAACAATCCCATACCCCCGTAAGAACGTCAAAAATAAAATTGGTGATCGAGTAAGTTATCTAATAAAGCTTCTTCTAACCGAAAACTTTATAGTACGTACTGGTTAGCTGCAGCTTGATAAATCGAACAAGGTTTAATTATGATTTAGTTCTAATTAAACCAGTTTTCTCGATTGCTAAATGTTTCTGTGCAAACCCTTAGGCTTGGCAGAAGCATAATAATAAAGTCATAAAGAACACAGCGAGTATAGTGGTTCACCGTGCCATCGGAGGGCACGGCTACGTCCACTTGGAATTCACTATATCCGGCTAATAAGCCATCGGTGGTGGTTACATGCCAAGAGTAGCAAGTATCCAAGATCCTTAATACTAAGGGGGAAGCCTCCTATTTATAGGGAAGGAAGGCTCCCTCCTTTACAATGTTTCCAATGTGGGATGCTTATTACACTATTACATAATTCCCTACTCACGAAGCTACTTCAGGCGTCCGGTGGCACTGCTTCCGAGTGCGGCACCGGTGATGTGGAACAATGGAGATGTAGCCGGGGTTGCGGTCTACCCGCTGGATGCTGGATGCCGGAAGTGGGACCTATGACGCCGGTTGCACGGTCCACGAGGTCGCCAGATGTGCTTGGCGGTGTACTATATATACTGTCAACAAGTCCCCCAAGTTCCCGAGTAAGAGTGCAATCTTACTTGGGGAGTTAATCATCATGTGCCGCCAAGCGTAGGTGGTGACCGAGTCACCCCTACTACCACCAGTCCCCCAAGTCCCTAAGTGAGATTGGGCTCTTGCCGGGCGTTCGAATGTCGAGTCCCCCAAGTTCGTGCTGGAGATGTGACGGGCGGGAGTGTTGGGGTGCCGGGAGTGATGAGGCCGGGCGAGATGAGGTGCCGGGGTCCGGAGCGGTGGTGGGTGCCTAAGGAGGATCCGGGTTCGACCGGCGCTGAAGCCTGACCGAGCAGAGCCGCTGCTGAACAGGACCGGGCCTGCTGAATCCGGGGTGACCCGCTGGCTGGGGTGACCCGCCGGATAGGACCGGGCCGGCTGAATCCGGGGTGACCCGCTGAAGGGGGTGACCCGCCGGATAGGACCGATTCGGCTGAATCCGGGGTGACCCGCCAGATGGGGTGACCCGCCGGATAGGACCGGTCGGCTGAATCCGGGGTGACCCGCCGGATAGGACCGGGCCGGCTGAATCCGGGGTGACCCGCCGGAGGGGGTGACCCGCTGGATAGGACCAGTCGGCTGAATCCGGGGTGACCCGCCGGAAGGGGTGACCCGCCGGATAGGACCGGTCGGCTGAATCGGGGGTGACCCCCTGGATAGGACCGGTCGGAGAGCACGGCGATTCCGTCCGGGCGTTCTGTCATCGGACGGATCGGTGAGCACGGCGATTCCGTCCGGGCGTTCTGCCATCGGACGGATCAGGGAGCAAGGCGATTCCGTCCGGGCGTTCTGCCATCGGACGGATCGGTGAGCACGGAGGAGATGGCGTTACCGTAACGCGATGCATACTGATGCGCACACTGAGATGCGATACATTGGAATGCGTGCACCGTAGTGCGATGCATTGGAATGCGATGCATAATGATGGCGATGCATTCTGATATGATCGTGAATGTGGAGCGGGTTGAAACCCGGATGAATGCATGTGATGATGTGAGGACTCGACCGGTGGACTGCCATGTCGGAACGAGTCCCCCAGTACAGTTGCTGCCAACGGCAGGCCAGTAGTAGCCCGGTGACTCGGCCCAGCTTGTGCTGGAATAAGCGTGGGGTAAGTCTGCTAGCCTGCGGGGAGATCTGTTGGTGCGTGGAATAAGCCAACAGGTACCCCGGAGAGTGTTGCGGCTATGTTGAAGCGCCGGTTAACACTTGCTAGTTCTTCTCAGCTTTTGTTGGATAAGCGTTGAGGTAATGTGCAGGTTTGTTAGCCTGCGGGGAGACTTGTTCTGTGTTAGAGAAACAATCTGCCCGGTGGAGTGGCGTTGAGATAACGAGTCTCGCCATGTATCCCCAAATGTATCACAGTTCAGTGTGATGCAGGGTCTTTATCCTGCTGGACAAGAGTACATGTGTTAGATGTAAACTCGCCCGGGTTTATAAAGCACATGCGTTTGGAAGTCTTAAGTTGTTGCTGACTCGTCCCCGGTTGAATGTTACATAACCGGTGGAATGCCATGGAGCCGGTTGGATATTACACAACCGGTGAGAGCCATGGAGCCGGTTGGATATTACATAACCGGTGAGATAGCGCTGCTGTAATGCGATGCATAATGATATGGGCAGCACTGATAAGCGCATAATGACATGCGTGCAACGATGCATACTGATATGCGATGCATTGCAATGCTGAGATGATCAACCGATGCATAATGATATGAGCAGCACTGATAAACGCATAATGACATGCGATGCATTACAATGCTAAGATGATCAACCGATGCATAATGATATGAGCAGCACTGATAAGCGCATAATGACATGCGATGCATTGCAATGCTGAGATGATCAACCGATGCATAATGATATGAGCAGCACTGATAAGCGCATAATGACATGCGTGCAACGATGCATACTGATATGCGATGCATTGCAATACTGAGATGATCAACTGATGCATATGCTGAGATGATCAACCGATGCATAATGATATGAGCAGCACTGATAAGCGCATAATGACATGCGTGCAACGATGCATACTGATATGCGATGCATTGCAATACTGAGATGATCAACCGATGCATATGCTGAGATGATCAACCGATGCATAATGATATGAGCAGCACTAATAAGCGCATAATGACATGCGTGCAACGATGCATACTGATATGCGATGCATTGCAATACTGAGATGATCAACCGATGCATATGCTGAGATGATCAACCGATGCATAATGATATGAGCTCGTGCTTTTATCACATGTCTAATTATCAATATTTCCCAACAGATTATGCACAGGTGAAGCATGCGTTGAGTAATAATAAATAAGTTAGAATACTTAGCTTTGGAGAAAGCTGCCGGGTGTTGGAATAGCATGCGGGAATGATTCCCGGGTTATCCGGTGAATATCTACGGGTGTAGAGAGCAGCTTGATCTTGCTGTCTGGAGCAGTGGGTGTCCAGAGAAGATTGATGGGTGTCCAGAGGAGATTGCTGCACCCTGCCCAGCCTGCTGCAGCTGATCCAGCCCACTAGCCGACCCGCCTTTGCAGCCCAATCTGGCCCGGTCCAGCAAGGCCGTTGACCGGGTCATAGCTCATTTCGAATCTCTTTTCCCACCAATTCTCTTTTTCTTCTCTGCTTGTTTTTCTCTCTTCTCGGCCGGCGCCTCTCTCAGCCGGCGTCCCTCTCGGCCTGGGACTCTCTCTCTCGGCCGGGGTTCTCTTTCGCCCGGTGGCTCTCTCGGCCGGCATCCTCCTCGGCCGGCGTCGCCTCTCCCGCCCGGGTTTTCCTCCCTCCCGTTGTCCGGGGTGTCTCGTCCGGGGTTCCTCATCTCTCTTGGCCGGGGACACTCGTCCGGCCTGGTCCATGCCCGGAGACGAGCGGAGGATGGTATGCTGGACCGGACGGAGACTGCACCGGAGCTCACGGTGCCCGGAGCCTCGCACGGGTTGACCACGCCGGATAGGAGAGCAGCTTCCGGCCCCGAAGAGGTGAGCCAGGGACGACCCGAACCGGAGGTGAATAACACCTGGACCGGAGAGGTGGACGACCAGAGAGGAACCGGTGGGGGAGGCGGTTGCACAGGCGCGGGTGCAGAACCGGGGCTGCGCGGAGATGGAGCGTTGACCGGGTCTGATGGAGCGTTGACCGGTTTGACCGGGCCTGCTGACTTATGCTGGGCGGGCTAACTGGGCAGTTTGCCGACCTGGGCTGGTCTGGGCTGCCTGCTGGTACGGGTCGGGCAGGATTGATGGCCTGCTGATTATTTGGGACTTGTTGTCCGGGCAGTAGCTTACCGACAGAGCAACACAGCTTTTTGTAAGTCTTCCCACATACGGCGCCAATTGTTTCTGTGCAAACCCTTAGGCATGGCAGAAGCATAATAATAAAGCCATAAAGAACACAGCGAGTATAGTGGTTCACCGTGCCATCGGAGGGTACGGCTACGTCCACTTGGAATTCACTATATCCGGCTAATAAGCCATCGGTGGTGGTTACTTGCCAAGAGTAGCAAGTATCCAAGATCCTTAATACTAAGGGGGAAGCCTCCTATTTATAGGGAAGGAAGGCTCCCTCCTTTACAATGTTTCCAATGTGGGATGCTTATTACACTATTACATAATTCCCTACTCACGAAGCTACTTCAGGCGCCCGGTGACACTGCTTCCGAGTGCGGCACCGGTGATGTGGAACAATGGAGATGTAGCCGGGGTTGTGGTCTACCCGCTGGATGCCGGAAGTAGGACCTATGACGCCGGTTGCACGGTCCACGAGGTCGCCAGATGTGCTTGGCGGTGTACTATATATACTGTCAACACTAACATCAACTAAAGTAAGAAGTTGTACGCGGTTGAAAACTTGTAATGCTTATAGCAACGATGTACGTTCCGGCCGGTAAAAGAGAGTAGAATCTTAAAAAAATGAATTCTATTTTTTGAAAACCTTTATTTCTTGGAGGAGGAGCTGGCCTAAGTAAAATTCAAGTTCTTGCAATCAAATAAGGATTCAAATTTATTGAACTAGCTAGAAGAAATAATGAATGGGGATTTAGTACAAAAATTATGTCATGATGACACGGTCAGTCTTTTCAGAAGGAAGGAGAGCTCCAGCAGCATATATAATAATGATTGTGTCTTTTGCATTATCTCATCTGCCTCTTATCATGTAGATCAGTAGATGCTTACTTGAGAACCAAGCACACAGTACTCTCTCTATTAAGAACATTCTGTTTAACTGTTACTATCGCAGCACGTAGTGTAGAGGCAATAAGATACTAAGAAGTTAGGATACGATACGGATATATTGGGTTGGAGATTCTTAGAGAGGAGTAGGTTGCATAAGGCCATCAGCAACATGGTGAAGGGGCAAAGTGGTGGCGTTTCCACAGCTGTTCCACTTTCCGCCCACTGGATATAAAACTCACACTTGCAAGTTCAAAACAAAAATCAAATTTAAAAGAAATAATGAATTTTACGTACAAGAATTGTATTATTAACACACCTATTATATAACCTGGTCTTCCCAGAATTATTATACTGGGCACAGTCCAAAAGAAATTGCCGATTCCAAGTAGGCTATTTTGTATTGTCTAGAGAAGTTCCGCTCTTAATTTTGTGGAGATTAATAATCAAGGACGCCCCTTGAGCTTAAATTAAAGCAACTCATCATTTTATTTAGTGAATTATTGATGTATCTCTTTGTGCCTGGTATAAGATAGAAGCCACAACCCAGTTCAAAGCACACAATTACAACATTTTATTTAGTTTCTACAACCAACTAAGCTCCTTGTCTTCCTTGCTAAGCCTCACCCCGATTATGGCATCAACCATATCCCCACTGCTCATTTTGGTTATGAGTACAACTTTTTTAGACATGGCCAGCACTCATGAGTTCAAAGAAACCCAACTGTCTGTGTACATGCACGACTTCACCGCCGGTCCAAATCTCACGGATATACCAGTTGCAGGTATTGCCGGAAAGCTTTGGATATTTAATCAATTTGGAACAGTTTACGTCAACGACGACTCTTTAACCGAAGGCCCGAGCCGTGATTCGGCAATAGTTGGCCGAGCACAGGGTTTTGCTGTAACAGCATCACTAGACGGACGCAACGCTCTATCTCTTGTGTCGTTTGTGTTCACAAACAAGAAGTACAATGGCAGCACTATTGAAGTACAAGGAAGCTATAAGCAATATGAGCCGAGTACAGAGGTGCCTGTGGTTTCAGGTACTGGTAAATTTCGGTTTGCTAGGGGATATGTTATTTTTGAAACTTATTTCTTCGACATTCCAAGTGGCTACTCTATTATACGCTGCAATATTACAGTGCAACACTATTAGACATTAACAAGTACTCTACAAGATGATGGCGTTTGGTTTTTGAAATTGGTTGAATAAATGATGAACAGATTGTAATACGGAAAAAACTTGGCTAACCAAGGCTTGTTAGTTACAGTTAACACTAGCCAGTAACGAGACGACACGTGACCTTTAAAATGAATTAAATAATAATATAAATACCCACTCAGTCCCTATAAATGTCATTTATATCCCTGTAAATGTCTTTTATGTCCCTGTAAATGTCACATGTCATCTCGTGACTGGCTAGTGTTAGCTCTAACTAACAAACCTTGGTTAGCCAAGTTGTTTTCTTGTAATATTTAGATTTTAATATTTTATGTTCAAGGTGGACGTATCCAACCAAATAAATACTCCAAAATGGTTCTATCTATTTATGTTTAAGAAATAGATAAATTCATTAGTATGTAGATGTATTAATTAAGGGAATCTGGTGGTGAAGTTCCTAGTAAGTTGCCGAGTGAGATGTTGGGGCTCCGGGTTACAGATTGGTGGTGGTTGGAGGGGTCGACGTCGGAAGTTGCTGGGATTGCAGGTGTTCACGATTCCGGGGACGTCTAGATCGAGAGTGATGGAGGTTGCTCTAGCCTTTGGGCCTAGTTGGAAGTCGACGACGGCAGCGTTGATGGTGGCGCCGGCGAGGTCGGGATCTCTGGCATGCGCTGTTGGTGGTGCTGGCGTCGACTAGTGGCTACCGGACGGCGGTCTGATGCTGCTGGTGTCGAAGCAAGGCAGGGGAAGCAACAAGGGGCTAGGGCTTCTCAAGATCAGTTTTGGGCCTGGGCTTTTGGGCCTGGGCCTGGCCTCAAAGAGGCTGGACCTGAGCTTGTTTGCTTCTTGGGGTAGCTGTTGAGGTGGAGTTAGGTGCCGGCAAGACGTAGATATCAGGCTACGTCGCCTGAGCAATAGTTTTGAGGTTTTTGTTACTTTTTTTTTTGGATAATTTGAGTGTATACCAATTGAGGTCTCTAGGCAAGCGGTAATCTGTTGTCAGAAACTAGATAGTGAGTTTTTTAGTCTATTGTTGCAGGCTCTTTTTGAGCCAATTTGTAAACAATGAACGTACCGATCATGGTGTTTGTCTGTCTCTATTCAACAAATCTTGTAGAACTAGGCATATGATGTAAGATGTCTTCTGACTAATGTTTAGCAGTATAATTTCCGTTGATTCAATAAAAAAAAGAGGGAATCTGGTGGTAAATGTATATTTCCTTCATTAGTTTGCACCTTTACATTGAAAGAATTAATGCAAAGAGGAATTATAAGATGTGTTAATGTATGACATACATACAATTATCATCTAGTTATAAAATGAGTTATTAAAGTAGTAATAGCTAAAATAAGTCCTTATATTTTTACAACATTAGTCCATAAAATGGTATATTTTCTTAGTTACAGTACAACATGATGATGGAGTAGTTCAGAAGTGATCAAATATGTCCTCCAAGTTGTAGTAAAAGTTGATGTATGAGAAACTTTAAAACACCATAGTTTTACCCTAATTGAGACCCTAGCTTCCCCTCAAGAATAAAAATGAGGATAAATTATATTTTAAGCCACGCGAGTAATATACCAGCCATATATATTGTTTCTGCACGAACCCTGGGACCTGGTAGAGACAGGTAAATCTTCGTACTATCTCCTGCAAACCTGCTTACTAAGGGGAATACCGGACGGGCCGGTCTTCTCCTCTCCGATGCCTAAGTTAGTATAGTTGGAATAGATATAACTTAAGCACGTATATAAGCTGTAGGAAGGATCAGTTACCTATTAATGAGAGTAGTTGGGGCCCTTATATAGGTGGCCATGAGTGAGGTCTGGCCTTACCCTTCGATGTGAGACTGGTTCCCTTCTGTTTGCACACCAAAGGGCAGCTTTGGTGACCTCTTTGGTAGGCAGGCGCCCCCGGTCCCCGGGCCCCTGGTGGGATAGACTGCTGGACCCCGAGGCCGGGTGCTGGTGATCCGGTCCCGGGCCTTGGCTCGGCCCCTGGTACACTAGCGGCGGGTCTGTGGGCCTGCTGTAGCCCCTCTGTGGCTACTGTCAACAAGTCCCCCAAGTTCCCGGTCAAGTGCAATCTTGAATGGGGACTTAATCTGTCTTGCTCTTGTCCCGCAGACCCGCAGGGTTACCAACCCAACGGTGCCCAGTCCCCCAAGTCCGTATTGAAGATTGGGCATGACCGGGCGTTGTGCTATATCGGTATGAGTCGGAGAGTGCATGGGACCTCGACCGGGCGTTCTGCCATATCGGTACGAGTCGGAGTGCATGGGACCTCGACCGGGCGTTCTGTCATATCGGTACGAGTCGGAGAGTGCATGGGACCTCGACCGGGCGTTCTGCCATATCGGTACGAGTCGGAGTGCATGGGACCTCGACCGGGCGTTCTACCATATCGGTACGAGTCGGAGAGTGCATGAGACCTCGACCGGGTGTTCTGCCATATCGGTACGAGTCGGAGTGCATGGGACCTCGACCGGGCGTTCTGCCATATCGGTACGAGTCGGAGTGCATGGGACCTCGACCGGGCGTTCTGCCATATCGGTACGAGTCGGAGAGTGCTAGCCTATGGGAAGGCCTGTTGGTGTGTGGAATGAGCCAACAAGTGCCCCCGGTGTTGCGGTCGTTCCGAAGCACCGGTCAACACTTGCTAGCTCTCAGCTTTTGTTGGAATAAGCGAGGTAAATGTGCAGGTTTGTTAGCCTGCGGGGAGACTTGTTCTGTGTTAGAGAAACAATCTGCCCGGTAGGGTGGCGTTGAGATAACGAGTCTCGCCAAGTATCCCCAAATGTATCACAGTTCAGTGTGATGTAGGATTTTTATCCTGCTGGACAAGAGTACATGTGTTAGATGTAAACTCACCCGGGTTTATAAAGCCCATGCGTTTGGAAGCCTTGAGTTGTTGCTGGCTCGTTCCTGCCCGTAGGCGAAGGAAAGTGACAACCGGTGGAATGCTTTGGAGTCGGTTGAATGTCATATGCCCGGTGGAATGTCATGGGACCGGGTGGATCTCGCCCGGGCGTTCTGCCATATCGAGACGAGTCCCCCAGTGAGATGCCATGCAGCCGGTTGAATGATACCTAACCGGTGAACTGCCATGGTATCAGATGGATGGCTCATACCCGGAACTCTGCTCTCGAGGCGATTCGAACCGGTTGAAAGATCATAACCGGTGACTTGTAGTGAAGATGCCATGCAGCCGGTTGAATGATACCTAACCGTGAACTGCCATGGTACCGGATGGATGGCTCATACCCGGAACAATGCTCTCGAGGCGGTGCAAAACCGGTGACTTGTCTTCAAGCCAGTTGGATACTTCATAACCGGTGGGGTGGTGCGGAGCCAGTTGGATGCTTCATAACCGGTGAGATGCTGCTCCTTGGCTCAAGGTTGACTTCTTGGGGAAGTGAAGGGAGTGGATGCCTCGTTCTGCGTCCTATCTCCCCTAACTGCCGCTTGTAAGTGGGACAGGTGGCGGACATGCGTTGAAGGGGAGAGTCCATCAGTCCCATCAATTTATGATGGCATGGGAACCTTTATCGATGCTGGGACACGTGTCGGTAAGGAACGGTCTGAGATGAAGGGAATCTGTGGCTGGGGTTGCCTCTCTTTTATGGTTGCCCTATTTATCAGTTCTTCCGCTCTCCTTCTGCCGTATCTTGCTGCTCCTTGTCCTTTGCCTGTCGTTTGTCTGTGTTGCTATTTTGCTACAGCACTAGCTTCCGTTATTCAGGCTTTATGGCATCTGGGAGATCGGCGAATCCTGTCGGTTCCGGCCGTGCCTTGAGGTATGAGCTACTGGATGGCGATAGGGTGATTTTCTGCGACGAGCCAACCAGAAGCATGTCCGAGAGAGAGATAAGGGACTTCCGGGCGAAGTGGGACATTGATTCCTCCATTAAGCTTCGAGGCCTGTATCCCGGGGAACTGGCTTGCAACCCGGAGCCGGGTTGGGTTGCCGTTTTTGATGATCAATTTCGGCACGGACTATCTCTGCCGCTGCCGAAGTTTGTCCAGTTTATGCTGAGCAGTATAAATCTGTCCCCGGCTCAGCTGCCTAGCAACCAGTGGAGGCAGTTGCTTGGGCTCGGGTGCCTATTCAGCCTGAGCAATATGGACTGGTCCACGGTGAATGAGTTCCGGGCGCTGTACAAGGTTCTCTACTCCAAAAAGGCCCAGGCCTACGGTTGTGTTAACTTTGCTGCGCGTGACTTCGATCCTGCCATCACTCACCTGCCGTCTTCGGTTTCGAATGTATGGAGGAGGTCGGTTGTGATGGCCGGGGGCAGGTGGCAGCGTAGTTCAAGGAACTTTCAGGTACCCGGGGCTTATCAATCGATCAGAGATTAGTCGTACCGGTTGGTGGACTTAGAGAGGCAACGGCTAGCCAGACTTTTTGTGTGCTGGGACGTTCTGGGCCGGAGCTCCTACAATTTCATCAGGTGGAATGTGCTGGAGATATGCGAGATGGGGAGAAAACCTGGTAAGTTACCTTGCACTTGTTTTGCAGGGTCGCTTTTATTCTGACCGCTCGGTTTATCGTTTTGCAGCTAATGCCCCCCGGCTCGCTGTTCAGAACGAGGAGACCGTCGAACCGGATAAGGAGCTTGTGGCCCCGAGGTTGATGGAGATGGGGGAGTTGGCTTCGAAAACCGTTGTAGATCCGGTCACCCTAGAGTGCACGGTGCATGACAGGCCTGTGCCGCTCATGTTTCCGGACTCCCACTACGGCAGGCGGCTGGGCGGTGAGGATAATGCCCCACTCGTTATCCGGGAAGTAAGGTCGGTGGGCCTACCGGGTTCGGAACATCTAGCACGGCCGATGGGGGTACAGACCGCGCGGGAGAAAGAGGCAACGGAGGTGCCTGGGCACCGCAGAAGTGATCGTGGTGAAGCCCCAGCGAAGAGGGCGAGGACGTTTGATGCCGGGGTGTCAAGCTCGGCTGGTGGGGGGTCAGCATTAGTTCCGGTCGGGGAGACCGGCAGCCGAAGGAGTCGGGGGCCGGAAACCGATCGTAGTTCCGGTGGTGGTGGTTTTGGTAGGTTCGTGGCATCTACCATTGAAACCTTGGGACTTGATCGGGAGGGCCCTGGAACTGGGCAGCCAGACGAGAGCAGGACGAAGCCCGTGAAATTAGCTCTTCGGGTAAGTGTGTTTTCTGGGCTTCATTTCCCCTTTGTGGTACGAGCTAATGTTCCTTTTGTGTATCTGTGCCAGCTGGTTCATAGTCTTTACGTCGCCGAGCCTAGAGGGGAGGTTGCGGTTTTGGAGAAGCAAGTGGAGGAGCTTACTGTGCGGCTATCCTTGGCGGAAACTAAGCTTGCGCGGGAGAGAGAGGAGGTTGGTCGGCTGACAACTGAGCTTGCGCAGGAGAAAAAGGAAACCGGTCGATTGACCACTGAGATGGCGCAGGAGCGGGAGGAAGCCGACCGTCGGGCGACCGCTAGGGAAGCGAAGAATGCTGAGCTGGAGGCGAAGGTTTTGGAACTACAGACCCAAATGACAGCAGTCCTCAAAGGAGGGGAGAAGCTTGTGGAATCTCGGCTTGCTGAAGTGGCTGATAAAGCTGTCGACGACTTCCGGGAGTCGGTGGAGCTTGAAGAGATGCTGGATGACGCCCGTGTGAAGGGCATAAATGATGCCTATCTGGAGTGGAGGGAGAAAGGGTGGCTTGATGCTGAGCGGATGGCGGCTGATGTAGCCCTGGCTGAGATGGCGGAGCAAGAGCAGTCTCTCAAAGGTGGCGGGTCCGGGATTGGGGGCTCCGGCGGTGCTGGCTAATTTTTTTGTATACACCTTGCGACCAGCTGTAGTTTATTCTAAATGCAGTAACTATGTTTTGCAATGTTGGTGCCAAATACACTATTGTCCCTTTACAACCGATTTCATTTAGGGTAGAACCGCAGGTGCTGGATATTCCACAGGCGGGTGGAATAGATGCCTTCGGCGTCTATGATGTGGAATGTTGCCGGGCCCGCAGCTGCGGTGATTTGGTAGGGCCCTTCCCACGTTGGCTCCAAGGCTAGCTGTTTTTTCTGAACTTTCTTCATGACCCAGTCCCCCACTTGTAATTTCCTTTCCCGGACCCTTCTATCATAGTACCGAGCGACCCGTTGCTTATAGGTTTGGTTTCGCATATGCGCCTGGTCGCGCCGCTCTTCTATAAGATCCAGGTTGAGCCGTATGCCCTCGGCGTTTGTCTCGGCGTCGTAATTTTCGGCCCTGCCGCTGGGCATATTGGTCTCTACAGGGAGTACCGCTTCGCTCCCGAATGCCATGCAGAATGGGGTCTCTCCTGTTGCTTCGGCTGCTGTCGTCCGGATGGCCCATAGAACCGCGGGGAGTTCTTCGTCCCAACATCCCTTCTTGGCATCCAGCTTTTTCTTGAGGAGGGTTTTGATAATCTTGTTCACCGCTTCCACCTGGCCGTTGGTCTGCGAGTGTGCCACTGAGGCAAACAACATCCGGGTCCCCATGGAGGCCGTGTATTTGATAAGATCAGCATTGTTGAACTGTGTCCCATTATTCGTGACTATAGTCTGCGGTACCCCGAACCTGCAGTAGATGTTCTTCCACAGGAATTTTCTTACTCGCTCCTCGGTGATCTTTACCAGGGGTTCGTCCTCGACCCACTTAGTCTAATAATCCACGGCCACAATGGCGTATTTGTACTGTCCCACAGCTATTGGGAAAGGGCCGATGATGTCTAGTCCCCATTGTGCGAACGGCCATGGCGCTAACAGGATTGATAACACGATTGCCGGGGCATGGGGTGTAGAGGCGTACATGTGGCACTTGTGGCAGCCACCTGATATTCGTCTTGATGCTGCTGCCATGTCTAGCCAAAAATACCCCACCCGGAGCGACTTGTGAGATAAGGACCGGGCGCCAGAGTGATTACCGCATACTCCCTCGTGGATTTCTCGCATGATAGCCTCTCTTGCCTCCTTAGTGACACACTTCAGCTGGGGGAAACTGTGCCCTCTTCGGTACAACTTGCAGTTGAGAAGGCTGTACCTGGCGCACTAGAGGTGTAGCCTCCTAGCCTCCACTGCATCCTGGGGGCCGGTTTTGTCAGCCAAGTATCTAACTATCGGATCCATCCAGCTCGGTGGTGCCTCGTCTACTGCAAATATCTCGGAGATGGTCTTGCTTATACTCGGTTTCTGGAGGGTTTCAATTTTAGCTCTTCGGTACTCCGGAGGGTAGTTTCCGGTTGCCAACCTTGCGAGGGCGTCTGCATGTCTATTTGCCTCTCGAGGTATATGCTGGATCGTGGCACCCTGGAATGGCTCGATTAGGGTCTTGGCCAGAGCTTGGTAGGAGGCTAGCTGAGGTTCCTTGACTTCGAACAGCCCGTTCATCTGGTTCACCACTAGGCTCGAGTCGCTGTATATGTCCAGGGATAGGATTCTCATTTCCTTGGCTAGTTGTAAACCGGCTATGAGGGCCTCATATTCAGCGGCGTTATTGGAAGTGTTGAAGAGGAACCGTAGGGCATACTCGTACGATTGGCCATCGGGCGAGGTTAGCATGACGCCGGCTCCGCTCCGCTTACTCGTTACGGAGCCGTCTACGTAGAGCTTCCAACCGTTAGGAAGGCCTGGTTCGATCTTTACGGCCTGAACTGCCTCCTTACCCTCGTACCGGCCAGGATGCGCTTCTGCCACCTTTGGGGTGAGCTCACATATGAAATCCATAGCTGCCTGTCCCTTGATAGCCGTTCGCGGAGCATAAGTGATGTCGAACTCTCCCAACTCAACTGCCCACCGTACGAGCCTGCCGCTGGTGTCCGGTTTTTGCAGGATCTGCCGCAAAGGGTGATTGGTATATAGGGTGATGGAATGAGCCTGGAAATAGTGCCTGAACTTTCTGGCACTAACGATCAGGGCCAGAGCCAACCTCTCAATGTCGGGGTACCGGCCTTCGGCTCCGGTAAGTCCCTTCCCTGCATAATATGCCGGGAGATCGAGCGTGCCCTCCTTCCTGACGAGGGCCGCGGAGACAGCCGCTTCGGATGCAGCTATGTAGAGGTATAGCATCTTGCCCGACACTGGTTTGGATAGGAGAGGTACTGCAGACAGATACGTCTTGATGGACTGGAATGCCGCTTCATGCTCCGCCGCCCAGTGGATTTTCTTGAACTGTTGTGTTTTGAGCAGTATAAAGAATGGGGTACACTTATCGGTCAGGCGGGAGATGAATCTGGCCAGGGCGGCCAGCCGGCCGGTCAGCATTTGGACCTGGTTTCTTTCCCCTGGTGTTTCCATATCTAGGATTGCCTAGACCTTCAGTGGGTTAGTGATACGACCCGAACCTCGAATTTCCTTTTAACTGGTTTATTTCTACTTTTACTCCTCGGGAATTGTTTTTACGAATTGGAAGTTCTAAATGTTGACTTTTAAAAAAGTTGACCCGACCGAGGTTTTTGTTGCATGATAAGGTAGAGGACGTTGAAACGAGTTCGTGGACATGTAGCACGCCCAATTTGGAGTTTGTATGAAAAAGTTGTGATGTAGAAACGAGATTTTGCCGTTTTTGGACGAGTATAAATAGCGGGAATGGAAAATTTCCCGAAAGGGAAACTTTTTTTTTTTTTTTTTTTTTCTTTTCTCCCTTTTCTTCTCTTCTCTTTCTCTCTCCTCTCCCCCGACTCGGCTCGGCCTCCGGCCGAACTGGGCCGGCGCACGGGTCCCATTCGGACCGACTCGGCCTCCTCGTCTTCCCTGTGGCGGTGGCACGGCGTGGTTCGCCGTCGTTTGGCCGTGCGCAGCTCGGGAAGCGCCGCCCCCGATTGGTCGAAACTCCCTCTTCCGGCCACGGTTTGGCCCGATTCCAAGAGGGGAAACGAAGGTCTCGATCCGCACACCTTCTCCACCAAAGGAATTGCACCAATTCGTGACAGGTAAGGAGAATTTTGGATTTCAATATTCTAGGGTTTTTGTGAAATTGGTGGAGGTTGTGTATTTGTTGTTTTTGGTGTTTTTGGAGGTTGAATTCGGGTCTAGGATGTTGATTGGAGTCGTTTGAGTATAATTTGGTGTTGAATTGGTGGATTTTTGGAGAAATTGGACGTTGGGGGTTTCGGCCGCCGTGCGCCACCACCCCGCCAAATTCATCCAACACCATCGCCACCACCTCGGGAAATGAGATTTCCATGTGGTTTTATATTTTCGAAATATTTTGAGTATGTTAATCAGTAGACCGGAATGAGGGATTTTGTTGATTTTATTATTTATGATTTTTCTGACATGCGAGGTATGTCGATGGGATTTACTTATATTTGATTTGATTTTACGGCATGGTGATTGCCGGGTACTTATGTTACGGCATGTTGATTTGCCGGGGATTCATGGTTATATCTGGAGGCTAGAATATTGTTATGTGATTATGAGCCTCAGATGGTTGATGATTTATCAGGAGAAATGTATTTCGAGATTTGTTTTCACCACACGAGGGTCCACGTTATATTTATATTGATGCTAGCTAGCGGGGCCTCATCCCATGCGAGGTGACGACTTGACCATATATGTCAGATTCACGCTTGGTGGTCGACGTAGGGTTGTATATATTGAGGCGGTGACGTGTCTAGGTAGTAGACTTAGACACGGGGGGAGTTAATAGAACTCTCGGACCAGAGCCTAACGAGGCTCCAGTGGTGGGTAGACATTTCCCTGTTGCATGGCCAATGAGATTTGGTCATGAGGATGTTTTCACTGTGATTGCGGGAATATTTCCTCTGTGAAGCTTTCAGTTTTTAATAAATTCTCGCATCAGTCGATTGAGATTTTTATATTATTATATGACGTGATTGAGATTTTTATACGATTATATGATGTGGTTTCGGGAATATTTCATTTATGAGACTTTCAGCTTTTGATAGATTCCCGAAACAGTGGATTAAGATTTCTATATTTTTATATTATCTAGTTTCGGGAATATTTCCTCTATGAGGCTTTCGGTATTTCATAGATTCCCGAACCAGTGGAACTGGGATTTTATATGACCAAAGAGATTGATCGAGATGTATTATAAGTTGATTTTCAAATTATTATGATTTTATATATATATATAGATATAAACAAAGGAGTTTTGTTTATTTGAGTTGTCAGCGAGGCTGAGTTGTTTTAATAGAGTTTTTTTTTATAAAATGTGGTACGTTTATATATACATATGCATGCATTGTGATTTTCCGATTAGTATGAAAATGTGGGAAAGTGATATAATGTCTTTAACTACAAGTATTAGTTGAAATTATTTTATTTTTATCCACTCACTCTAACGTTTTTAAATTACTTTCCCCTGGGCCCTTCGTTTTAAATCGCCCAGTGTGCAGAGTAATAGTCGGAGGTCAAGAGTACTCGGAGTTGAGGCATAGCTGTCATCTTTGTTGCTTCCGCTAGGTGGGATCTGTGATCCCTTACTCTTTTGTCTTTATATTCTATTTCTTGTTTTGTAATTCCAGCTCATTGTATTAGATTGCTCTGATTACTTGTGAGTAAATTGAGTTTGATTTTGGGTTTATTGTGGCGGTTGTTGTGATTTGGGGAGCAGGTGGCTCCAGGTGCTGAGGTTGGAACTGGAATTTAGTAGTGTTTTTGGTTGTTGCAGGTTTTAGGGTTTTAGGGTTGTCCATCTTAAGATTGACTTATCGATTTATCGATAGAGTTAGTCTTAAGGTGGTCCCCGCAGGGCCTTATCCGGGTTTCAGGGTGAAATCCGGGGCAGGTCCTGTCAGTTAACTTCTATCCCTCGCTGGCTGATGATGTGGCATAGGAACAAGCCCTCTGAAATCCCAAAAATGCACTTCTTCGAGTTCAAGCGCATTCCAAACTTGAGCATCTGACCGATGACTACCGCCAAATCTCAGAAGTGGGCCCCTGCAGTCAAGCTCTTGACCAGCATGTCATCTACGTATACTTCCACCGTTTTACCCATTTCTTGCTCCAGCATGCGATTCACCATCCGCTGGTAGGTGGCTCCGGCATTCTTTAGACCGTACGGCATCCTCTTATAACAGTAGGTACCTCGGTCAGTTGTGAATGATGTGTGCTCTTCGTCGTCCGGGTTCATCCTTATCTGATTATACCCGGCGTAGGAGTCCATGAAGCTGAGCAGCTTAAAGCCGGACGTGGAATCTATAAGCTGATCTATCCGGGGGAGCGGGAAGCTGTCTTTTGGGCACGCCCGATTTAGATTGGTGAAATCCACGCACATGCGCCACCGGTCGGTTCCCTTCTTTGGTACCATAACCACATTAGTAAGCCACCGGGGGTACTGGACTTCCCGGATGAAACCTATGCCCCTTAGCTTCTGTACTTCTTCTCTGATTGCTTCATACTTCGCCGGACTGAAGGACCTCCTTTTTTGCCTCACCGGGGGAACGTTGGGCAACGAATTTAGCTTGTGGACGGCTATCTCCGGGGATATTCCTGGCATGTCCTCGTAGGACCATGCAAAGACCGAACTATTGTCTCGGAGGAAGGAGATGAGCTCTTTCCTGACAGCCGGAGTGAGCCTCGTCCCTACCACCACTTTTTGCTCCAGGTGGCCCTCCGAAATGGAGACTGTTTCGGTTTCTTCCACGGCCGAGGATCGCTTTAGCTTCTCGTCGTCAGAATCGGTGTCATCACGGGGGTCAAGACTCAAATCCGGCACCGGCGCTTGTTGAGTGGCCATGAAGACCTCGGTCCTCTTTCTCCCGTGGGTCAGGGCCTCCGCATAATACCTGCGAGCGATCCTCTGGTCCCCGCGTATGGTAATGACACCGGCCGGTGAAGGCATCTTCAGCATCAGCATATGGCCGGCTATGAATGTTTTCAGCTTCCATAACCCTGACCGACCGATTATGCCATTGTACGATGACAGGCAATCCACGACGATGAACTCCAGGTACTCCTTCTTCGTCCTGTCTCCCTCGCCGAAGATTAGCGGTAGGTAAACCGATCCCAAAGACTGGACCACCTCACCGGAGAAGCTTATCAGCGGCTCGTTATCCTGGGATAACTTATTCTTTCCTCTCTGCAGCCCTTTGTATGCGTCTCTGAACATCACGTTGACAGAAGCTCCGGTATCGATCAGTATACGGCTAGTTATCCAGTGGTCTATTTGGACCGTAATGAGGAAGGGGTCGTTGTGCGGTTGAATCAGATCCTCCGGCTCTTCTTCCTCGTAAAAAGTAACCGAGTTCAATCCTGTTTTAGCGGCCTGGCCACTTCCTCCTCCAAAGGCATATACCTCCTTTCCCCGGATCGCTCTTAAGCACCGCTTCTTTGAACTCCGGGTGAGTCAATCTATATGGTCCCCACCATGTATCATGTTTATGCTCCCGTGCACCTCTATCCCCCCCCCGGACTCGGGTGCCTATGGTCCCTACTTGCCGAGCTGCCTACCGTTCCCTTTGCGGGTCATCCGGACGGACTCGGCCGTCCACCACCGTCCTTTGGGGTCTTTGGCTGCTACACCGAAGGGCTGAATCTTCGGGTTTTTTTGCCAGCATAATGGCTAGAGCCCGCGGAGGTCGCCCCTGTGGCGCAGCTGCCAGGGGCCGTGCCGGTTGCACAAGTGGGGGTCTTCTGGCTGTCTGTGAACTGTTGTCACTGCTCCGTCGGGGTCGCCAATCCTCCCGTACTTCGGCTTTCTTGCTAGTCGCAGGTGTATGGTTGCGATCTTGCCGCCCGGTCTTGCTTTCACGGGGAGACGGCGGTAGCGGGTCATCCGGACTCCGCTTGGGCATCTTGTCCCCATACGTCTCGTGCTCCGTCTGGGCGTGCCTGACGGCCACGGCCATCAACTCATCGTACCCTAATGGCTCCTTTACTCATAAGTTGTATGAGAGTTCCCCAGGTTTTAACCCCTGCTTGAATGCCATCCCCGCTATCCTTTTATCCAAGTTTCTGACCCCGGCCGTGGCGATATGCCACCGGTTAACGAAAGCGCGTAGCGGTTCGTGGTCAGCCTGCATGCAATCGAAAAGAATCGTTGACGTTTGGGCCGTCTTGGCTCTAAGGACGAACCGGCCGATAAACTTATCAGCCAGCTGTTCGAAAGTTTCTACTGAGTTCACTGGCAGCTTGTAAAACCAACTCAACGCCTCCCCCGAGAGCGTCTCTTGGAATATGTTGCAATACGTGGCATCTGAATAGCCCCTTGTGCCCGTCTGCGACTTAAAGCTGTCCAGGTGCTGGTACGGGCAGCTCGTTCCTGAGTACGTCAGTTTCAGGGGCCTTTGGCTACCAGATCTTCCCGACTCCTTAATCTGGCGCGGAAAAGGTCCAGTGCGCTCGCTGAATCGTGCGCTATCCCGCGGCTGCCCCGCTTTTCTCTTGCTGACCTCTAGGCGGTCCTTCATGTCCGACACTGAGGCGGAGAGCGCCTCGAGCGTCCTTGCGGTGGGGCTGTCCTGCTCGCTCGACGCCAGGCTTGTGCGGTACGGGGGTTCAACCGGGCCGGAGTTTTTTTAAGCTTCCGGAAAGAGAGGTGTGGGCACATGCGCGGTCATTCTCCTTCCCGTAGGCTGTCTCACCTCTAGGTGCGGGAATTCGTTGGCATTGCTCGCGGGCCGCGATGCCGCCCGAGAAGTGCCCTGCTGGCCCCCTGTCTCCAAGGCCGCCACTAAGACGACGTTCACTGCTTCCAATTCTCGGCACCGGGCATGCCCTTAGCCGGTCCCGATCGCCCTCTTCTCCCAACCGCGCGACTTCTGCCTTCATCTTTTTTATTTCCTCCCCCGCATCATACCGGTTGGGGTTCTCTGAGTCTCGGCGATCGTGGGTTCTGTCTTGGTCGGGAGAAAGGGCGAACCTCGCACCGACCTCAGCCCTTATGTTTTGGGCCCGGTCGGGGATCTGAATTCTCTCTTTCAACCTTCCCGCGTCAGTTTTTATCTTCCTTCCTTCCTTCCATGGCCTCCGGATTACGAATCTGACTGCTTTCGAAAGGATCGATCGGGTTCTATTCTCTGGTAGAGCAACGCTTACTTTTCTCGCGGATCAAAAACGTTCCCACAGACGGCGCCAATTGTTTCTGCACAAACCCTGGGGCCTGGTAGAGACAGGTAAATCTTCGTACTATCTCCTGCAAACCTGCTTACTAAGGGGAATACCGGGCGGGCCGGTCTTGTCCTCTCCGATGCCTAAGTTAGTATAGTTGGAATAGATATAACTTAAGCACGTATATAAGTGGTAGGAAGGATCAGTTACCTATTAATGAGGGTAGTTGGGGCCCTTATATAAGTGGCCAGGAGTGAGGTCTGGCCTTACCCTTCGATGTGGGACTGGTTCCCTTCAGTTTGCACACCAAAGGGCAGCTTTGGTGACCTCTTTGGTAGGCAGGCGCCCCCGGTCTCCGGGCCCCTGGTGGCAGGATAGACTGCTGGACCACGAGGCCGGGTGCTGGTGATCCAGTCCCTGGCCTTGGCTCGACCCCTGGTACACTAGCGGCGGGTCTGTGGGCCTGCTGTAGCCCCTCTGTGGCTACTGTCAACATATATATATAATTTTTTTTTTTTGAAGTTTTTACCCAAAACTACAATTTTATGTTAACATTTACCAGTAGCAAGATTGCTTTTTAAATTTACCACTAACAAATTTCTATCCAAAACTAACAGAATCTGTTAACTCATAAATTACAAAATTACCCTCAGAAATCAATACCATTGAGCCTCAGAAACCAAAATATTCTAATGGTACTGACCCTCAGAAAATTTACCTCCGCCGTCCTCCGCCGCGATTCTAATGCTACTGACCCTCAAAAACTTTACCTCCGCCGTCTTCCGCCGCAATTCCAATGCTACTGACCCTCAGAAACTTTAGCTCCACCGCGCTTCCAATACCACTGAGCCTCAGTAATCAAGATCTGTCGTAGCTTCTCAATCCCTTTCATGCTCTCTTCTCCTTTTTCATTAACCCCTTCGAAACTCTAACCCCCATCCCCAATGGCCTCCTCCCCCAACCACCACCACCACAACCACCTCAAACGGCGATTCCACCGCCCCTTCCTCCAAAAAGCCCAAGCTCTTCTTCATCACCCCCGTCAAAATCGCCGCCGAATTCTCCCACCACGACCCCACCGTCGCCCGAATGGCAGCTTCGGGTCCTGCCCCGACTCCATAATCCAGGCCCAAAAAGGGCATCAAATCCAAGAATCTGCAAATCAATCAAACACTAGGAACATGCAAATCAATCAACCCTCCAAAGAGGAGAGAGGACTCGGCGGCGACGACGCTCGGCAGCGACGAGGTTCCTCTCCTTCGAAAGAGGTGCGCTATTCCTCTTCGCTCGTTGAACCTAGGGTTTGATTGGGCGGCGGCAGTGGCGGACTTGGCGGCGGAGATGGTGGTGAACTCGGCATCTTCGAGGCTAACGGGGTGTTGGTGTCCACTAAGTCTATTTCGTGTCGGGAGAGAGAGAGAGAGAGAGAGAGAGAGAGAGAGAGAGAGAGAGAGAGAGAGAGACGGTGGTGTTTGTGAAAGCTGAGATTGAAGAGAAAAGGTAGGGAAGGGTATAATGGGTATGTTATGGATAATTATTAACAGCTGTTACTGTTAGTTTGGTGGTGATGATATAAAAAACTTAGGTTTTGTTATTGGTAAATATGAACAAAAAAGTGTAGTTATTGATAATATTTTTTTTTTTTTGAATCAGTTGACAAAAATTTATTAAGAAAAATCACACTTACATATTACAGTATTCTGCTGTAATAGCAGCTTCAAGAAAAATAGGCATAGAAAAATAAAACTCATCCTCGTCCAAAGAACAAGCATATGCTGCCAGACAATGTGCAGCCTGATTACCCTGACGACGAGTGTGACACACCAGCCAATGACCATGGTTTTGAATATGTAAGTTTAAATTATCATATATCCTCCCCAATCTTGATGTATTAGGATCCGACATATCCAACTGGCGTTTTACTTCAGAAGCATCAGTTTCCAGAATAGCTGGCACAAATCCATTACTTCCCGCGAAGGCAACCGTATATAATCCCATCATAACATTAATAAACATAAGATTTCAAACTTTAATTTTAAAAGAAATTGATAACTGGATTAATTAAGAATCGTAAGCAGTAGTCTATATGACTATATATAGAACATATTTACTATTAGAAAGTCAGGCCCTCCGAAATAGCACTAAATTATGTTTTGACTATACTACTCTTTGTATTAAAACATAATTATATAAAATGATTATCTTAAAAAAAATCATAAAACTAAAGAAAGAAGGAAATCATAGAAAATAAACTAATATTTTTTTAAAATAACACGTACATAGCAGGGTACGAGGCCAAGGAGATAACTGTGTTTATCACACGCATAACACAACAATAGTGCAACACGATATATCAAAGCTCCCTCGGAGTATAAACCTCCCTCACACTTGGGAGTTGGGACACAACCTCGCTCCCTATAAAAATTCCAAACTAAAGGAATGGTTAAGTTCGGACACACCGCTTGAACTTGGGCATAGTTCCCCAAGGTTTGGGGACAAGTTCAAAACCCTCACCCAAGTGATAGCTCTGCTTAGTATCGATAATTCTATTGACTACTAGTGTACTTACGTAAGTCATGTTGATATACGTATCATTTGAGAATTTACGTACTCCAAATTTGAAATAGCACCATTCTAGTCTTTATTTGGTAAATGACAAGAACTTCACCATACCAGTTGTAAACTCTAAACGTACAAAGCATTTATCAAACAAATGGTAAATGACAAGAACTCCATATAATAGAACATTTTGTTCGTCATTTATTCAACAAATGTCAGAACTAAAAGCAATCCTCTCGAAGATTTGACTGTCTAATAGTGTTGCACTGTAATATTGCAACATATAATAGAGTAGCCACTTGGAATGTCGAAGAAATAAGTTTCAAATATAACAAATCCCCTAGCACTACCAGATCGGAGTGAATAGCCGACGAAAAAAATTTCGTCGACTATGCCAAATTTTCGTCGGCTATGCCTTCTGCCGACGAAATTTTCGTCGGCTATACTTCGTCGGAAAAACGCCGTCGGTAATACCAATAGCCGACGAAAATAACGAAATTGTCGGCTATAGTAGAGTATGGCCGACGAATTTACCGACGAAAATTTATTTTGTCGGCCAAACGTGGGCGAAATATCCGACGAATTTCGTCGGGTATTTTCGAGTATGGCCGACGATATCGTAAACTATAGCCGACGAAATTCGTCGGCTATTTGTTCTGAAATATAGCCGACGATTTCATTTATTTCGTCGGTTATTTCGTCGAAATATATTAATATTTTAATAGGCATTAATTAGTTATAGCCGACGAAATGATGTCATTTTCGTCGGCTATAAAACTTATAGCCGACGAAATTTGGTAAAAATCGTCGGCTATAGTGCTTATAGCCGACGAAATAATGCCAAAATCGTCGGCTATTCTTACATTTGGGGAAAAAAAAATTAAATTATTTTCTAAATCACCGTTCCAAGCAACCTACAAATCACAAAGACAGTCCATGCATTTGCACCAACAAGAAACACGTCTAAATGATTTATTATTTAATTCATTCCAATATACATAAAATATAACCCTAATCATCACCTAAACCACTAAATTCCACCAGGTCATCCCCAGCATCCTGCTCTCCATCATGCTCGTCATCTTGCTGACCGAACTCGGGAGGTTGAGGCATTGGAGGTTCAACTAACGGCTGAAACGGGGGCGGGGGTTCAAGGCCTTGTTGTTGTGCCGCGAACATATCATACCACCAGTTTTGTTGGCCGGCGTAGTTGTGTCGCCGAATTCTCTTGCATTCAGCATGCCAACTGGACATATCTAAATAATACTGCTGTGTTCTGCGGTGTTGCTCCTGTGATCGGCGTTGTTCCTCTTGTGATCTCTGGAACTCGGCCGCCAACCTTGCATTTTCTTCTGCCAATCTCCGCACTTCCCCCCTCACCTGTTGGCTCTCCCCGCCTCCCTTCTTTTGACCTTCCTTAGTGGTCTTCAGGAGCCCTAGTCCAGAACTTCCCAAACCCCGACAGTAGTAGTTGTTTGAGCGGTTTGGGAAGGCTGCGTCGAACATCCTCGCTGCCGTTTGGACATTGGATCGGTCGACCTGGCGCAGGGCTTCTTCCAGATCTGCCTCTGAGATGTTCGGTTGTGTCTCCCGAACTACTTGCTGGAACACCTCTTCTTCAGCCCGGTTCACCCTCTCCTAATTGAACGGGAAAAAAAAAATTAATATTCTAACAAATATATAATTAAGTAAAATTAATAATTAAAATTTTAAAATCGTAATCAACGAGTTACGAGCTGTTCTGTCGCTTGTGGATAAGCGATCTTGAACGTCTCCACGTACGGGTTGCTATCAGGATGATCTCTAAGCGCCTCCTCCTGATATTGTGCAAACGGCCTAGAACCACCATGATGGAGGGTTGTGTTACGGCGGCGGTTCTCAGAGTTTACCCGAGACCGTTGCTTCAAACAAATAATAAAATATTAGAAAAATGCATAAAAAAATATTAGTGTAATAATTATAAAATAATTAAACTAATAATTAAAATTTTAACAAAATAAATATTTATAGTTAAGTTTAGTATTTACCTGCATAAGTGGGTTGTTGAAGTCTACTGTCTTCAACCAACGCCACTCGTACTCCCTGGACATGAACTCTCTGGGAGTACCCATACGACCACGGTTGTCGTATTGGTTAAAGTGGGAACGGAGCTCGTTCTTCCACTCTTTGAACCTACGGAAAAAAAAAAGTGCATTAGAAATATTATTAATATCATAAAATATTTCGAATTATAAGATAAGGAATTCCCAACGTACCTCAACGACTGCATCACGTCCGCCCAATGCTGCTTATGTTCTGCAATCTCGAAGTATGTCTGAAAGATAATATTTTATTAGTTTTACAATTATAACAATACCGAAAATTATTAAATATTACGTAAAATAAATTAAATTTTTTAAATTACTCACCGACGCAGCGTTGTTCACCTCCCTCTTGATCTCTTCGGGCACATCAGCCCACCGCGTCCACAACATAGGGACTATGTCCCTAATCAGTGCCCCCACGCAACCCGTGTAGTCGCGGCGTTTTTTCCCCTGAACCTCCTGATTAGGAGGTTCGTTGATCCGGATCCTCCCACTGCTCTCAACAGTTCTCTTGAGCGTGTCAAAACATATGACACCTCGCGTGTTCCTGCTTGAACTGCTAGTGGCTGTCCCTATCACATAAACGACGATTGGTTAATAAAATTAAATATTAGTGCGTTAATTTTAATAAAACATTTAATTAATAAAATCAAATGTTACCTGAACTCGATGACCCGTCTGTGGACTTTCCTTTTCTCCTCGCCGAAATCAGGAGGTCCGGGTTCTCAAATGGCTGCTGCTGGTATGCCTCCGCAGCACTCACGTACTGAGGCATATCAGGCCATATGGGCACACCTCGATAGTCGACCTCGGGTATCGCAGGAATGTTGTACGGGAGGTAGAGCTGATTTGGGAGAGTAGGCCCCTCAGTCGAGTCAGCAGCAGACGTCGTCGGACTCGTCATCGGCTCCCGATGAACCTCAGGCATACGGACCTGAAGAACGTCTGCAGCTATCTCGTCCTGAAATAGCTGCCTACTGAATCTCAGAGCATCTGGCCCGACAGGGGGACGTGAACTGCTCGACGGCCGCCCCGCCTGGAGAAGAGTCTGGTGCCGAGAACTCACACTCCTCCGCGGCTGGGATGAATCCACAGTCCTCCGCGGCTGGGATGAATCTACACTCCTCCGCGGCTGGCTGGTGGTCCTCTCAGGCTGGCTATGGGTCCTGTCAGAGTCTGCCGAACCCGCGGAATTTGCAGAACCCCTAGATCTGGAACGACGGCCCCCGAACAACTGTCTGAATGCATCGGCCATCTGCAGCTAGAGGCATTAATACATTAATTAATATTAAATTATATTACATTTTATAACAAATTCTAATTAATATAATAACCAATAATACTAACATATTTCAAAACATACTAACAAATTTATATATAACAATTTAACTAATTTTAAATAATACTAACCATTATCCTAAATATAACTATTTTTATACAAATATAACTATATTTCAATATTAACATATATATATATATATATAA